>CM071575.1:46084491-46164013 GCA_036426205.1 Ascaphus truei
CAGACAGGGAGGGAGACCCCTAGCAGACAGGGAGGGAGACCCCTAGCAGACAGGGAGGGAGACACCTAGCAGACAGGGAGGGAGACCCCTAGCAGACAGGGAGGGTGACCCCTAGCAGACAGGGAGGGAGACCCCTAGCAGACAGAGCCTGCAGAGAGTTGTTGGTGTGACAGGGAGAAACTGCAGTGTCCAATCCAGTGCTGGTCTCAGGCCTGAAAACCAGTCCTGTAGGCACTGGGCAAAGAGAGAACAGGGGAAATCTCTGAAGGAGGTCCCTGCAACTAGTGTACTTATAACAAAGATACGCCCTTTCCTCTGTTGCTCGGCTGCTAAAACTCTGACTCAGGCCCTCATTCTCTCCCGTCTTGATTACTGTAACCTCCTGCTGTCCGGCCTTCCTGCCTCTCACCTGTCCCCCCTACAATCTATCCTTAACGCTGCTGCCAGAATCACACTACTCTTTCCTAGATCTGTCTCCGCATCTCCCCTCCTGAAATCCCTCTCCTGGCTTCCGATCAAATCCCGCATCTCACACTCCATTCTTCTCCTCACTTTTAAAGCTTTACACTCTTCTGCCCCTCCTTACATCTCAGCCCTAATTTCTCGTTATGCACCATCCAGACTCTTGCGTTCTTCTCAAGGATGTCTTCTTTCTACCCCCTTTGTATCTAAAGCCCTCTCCCGCCTTAAACCTTTTTCACTTTCTGCCCCACACCTCTGGAATGCCCTTCCCCTCAATACCCGACTAGCACCCTCTCTATCCACCTTTAAGACCCACCTTAAGACACACTTGCTTAAAGAAGCATATGAGTAGCACTGTGGATATTCTGAACACGATACATAAAGCTTGGCCCCCTGCAGACGCACTTACCAGAACTCCCTCCTACTGTCTCTGTACGTTCTCCCTACCTACCAATTAGACTGTAAGCTCCTCGGGGCAGGGACTCCTCTTCCTTAATGTTACTTTTAAGTCTAAAGCACTTATTCCCATGATCTGTTATTTATATTATCTGTTATTTTTTGGATTACCACATGTATTACTACTGTGAAGCGCTATGTACATTAATGGCGCTATATAAATAAAGACATACAATACAACTAGGTATGCAGGGTATCCCCCAGTTGGGTATGTGTGATGTTTGTGGGTTTTGTATAGTTGTGGATATACTTTTCCAATAAATTAATTTGATAAACTCATATTGATCCCTGGTATTAGTCCCGGTCTCCTGTGACAAACCCCCACTAGCAGGAGCCTAGTGATCTAATAATCAAAACAGAAATATGAGAACCAGACTTACCTGACCTGCAAATACTCCACACACACCGATTATACACAGGATATTGAAAACCGCTGAACCAACAATGGTCCCAACTCCAACATCACCGTGGGTGATAAAGACACCTAGAGAGAGAAAGAGATCAGAGCCGGAGCTTGGACGCTTTCACTTTCCCAATGACACCCCCATACACCCCCATACACCACGGGAAATCTTGCATAAACTCTGACAACCCACAGCCCTGCACGTAACAGCTCATCGTGTTCCTTGTTACTATTGGTGAATCACAAAATTAGATAGCAAAGTCTTTGTGCCTGGATTTATTTCCGATGTATTATTCTGCTAGGTACACTGTATATTCTTTAGTGCTATGTAACAAGGAATACATTCATGTACACACAGTGTACATCTGCGTCGCCCCAAAGGCGGACACCTGATGGGGCTTCCCAAGAGCTGCTCCCCTCTGCAAAAGACCATACCAGGGGTTAACATTTGCTTGTATTTTGTGGAATGTCAACCCCACCCACTGGAATGTTAATGAGCCACGAGGACAAAGAACTTTAAATTTGCAGCTGCATTCAATCTGAACCCCTTCAGTGTACATCTGCGTCGCCCCCAAGGAGGACAGCCTTTAGCACAGTTGAAGGGCAGCTAAAGGGTGTGAGCCATTTGCTGATGTTAAAGCTTCTCTATTTCAATCTGAAATTCACAGGCCCTTTATCCCCTGCACCCAATTTTTAAACTCTATCTGTCCATGAAATGTCTGTGAAGTGACTGTATAACCTCTGTTATTTTAATGTAACCATGTATTGTTATAACTCTGTGCCCAGGACATACGTGAAAACGAGAGGTAACTCTCAATGTATTACTTCTTGGTAAAACATTTTATAAATAAATAAATAAAATAAATGAAACATATATTGCATGACTATATGCAGATATATTCTATTATGTTTCTGCCATTGCAGTGACCCTGTAGTAAATGATCTGTATGTCACAAGAACCAATTCATAAACTTACCAATGACTGAAGCAAATAGCTCTGGAGTGGAGCTCCCTGCTGCCATGAATGTGGCTCCGGCCACATCCTCACTGAGGTGCAGCTTCTGCAAGAAACATTCCGGTTACACGGTAACAACGAAGATGGAACCGCTCAGCGCCACTGGGACTGTAACACCGAACATGGAACCGCTCAGCGCCTCTGGGACTGTAACACCGAACATGGAACCGCTCAGCGCCACTGGGACTGTAACACCGAACATGGAACCGCTCAGCGCCTCTGGGACTGTAACACCGAACATGGAACCGCTCAGTGGGTGCAGGAGGGGGCAGTGGGTGCAGGAGAGGGGTCAGTAGGTGCAGGAGAGGGGGCAGTGGGCACAGAGAGGAGGAGCAGTGGGTGAAGGTCCTACCTCTTAGGGAACGATTACAAGAGATCACATGGTAGGCAGCCCCTGCACTGAATGGCTGCTGCCATGTGACCTTCTCGGGGCTCTATACTCAAGGGATTCTGGGAATGGTGGTCCTGCTGCTTTACATTAGGGAGGTGGGGGGCACCCTTGCAACCCCCCTGGTTCCACTCCTGGGAAACATTGCAGGTAAGAGAGAGAATGCGGAGAAGCGGGGTGCAGACCAGTCTGAGGCATGGGAATTTGCTCACAATTCAATAACTACGAATGTCTTCATTGGATTACTTTTAGTAACCGGATAGATTTTAAGGATTAAAAATGTTGTTCTTTAATACAGAGAGTCAGCAAGTATATACGTGTCTGTGCTTAATACTTTCATATCAGCGCGCGCTGGTCCGAATGGTACGGTTTCTACGGAGTTTGTGTTCCAGGCGGTGGGGGACCGGACCACACACAACCCGAGGGTAAGTGCAAGTCCTGTTTGTTCTATCACACCCAGGGCCAGATGCCCTGAAGACCAGCGCTCACGTCCCTTTCTACCCAGAAGTGACCGGGACACAGGCGGCCCTGCAGCTTGGGTGTTGAACGCCGTTCAGATAGTGGTTACGGTGAGAATAAACCTCTCTACTAAAGTACAGCAATCGGTGCGGACGCAGAACATCGGGGGATTCCTGATCTTACGGGGTAACCTTCACCCTAAAAACCCGCCTGGTCCTTACTGAATACGGAAAAGACGTGGGCCCCAAACCAGAATATACACGTCGCATAGGAAATATCCAAGCAAAACCGGGAGACACGAGGCCAATGAGTGGGGACAGTCACATTATTCGTGTTCACAACGTGAGGGAGTATTTCTGCCCCACGAGCAGCATGGACACATCGCTAATGCAACACAATGGTAACGGTCATTTTAACACGTACTAGTTAATACATTAAACTAGTCACTTATTGAATTATTTTCTAGCCCATCATTTAGGTGTTGTATTATTGTATGTTAGTCTAATTCAGTTTGTCATTCTGTTAGTGTTTGTGCTGTGTGTGTATTCTGTGTTATTTGTTAGTTGTTAGTTGTACAGCTACACACTATGATCAGTTTTTTTGTTTATTTCCACATATTGTGAGACACCTGCAAGACACCTCTGAAGGCCCCAAGTCAACGGGACTGGACATTTTTTCATGGTCAGATAAAATCTGCTATTTCCATCGATTGATTTTAATTATTATTGATAGGCGCTGGATTATATTGTTATTTGCTATATACAGTAAATAAAGACATACATACATGCAATATATGCCATCTCTCGCTAATGCATATTAAATATACATCGTCCTGTGTGTCAATGATATATTATATATTTGACACACGCCTGTGTATATAAAGTACGCAGCAGTAGATAACATATATTATGTATGTGTTTATAGAATACCTTTGCTGCTGTTCTCTGACCCACTTCAGAGGTCAGCCACCGACATGGCAACTCGGCCTCCACATTTCATTACACAGAAATAGCCAGCTAATGCTGGCAATAGTGAGGAGAGTGTGTATTAAGAAGCGGCCCCAGCAGCATGGAATGGAGGAGTTAGCTGCAAGGCCAGCAGTAATGTCTCATAAAACTGTGCTTTAATATGGAAGATACACTGGGTCCGGTTTCCTTGTAGCTTAAAGATACTTAGTGTCATTAAAGAATGAAGGGCACGGGGCCTAACAAACTCAGCGCGGATTCTCCCGCTCAGGGGGAGTCATTGATTTTATTTTGCTTTCTCCAGCGCAATATTTGAACTCCGCTCCCGACACATTTTATTAGCTGCTTACAGTGTGTATCTGCCGGCGCCTCCGTGTGTTACTGTGTACTAAAACCGGGAACACGACACGCAGTGCAAGAGTCCGCGGGCACGGAGACCGAGAGAGAAGCGCCAAAGGGAGACTGCGTATACCGCGCCCGTAACCCTTTCACGGGAAAAGGAGGTGGATGCATTATTAAGCGATATCGTCAACCATGCTGACCCCCAAGCTGTAACCCTTTCCTTGCTGAGCGACGCAGTACAGGCATTCACCTGATTTAAGGACACTCACTTTAAGTACCCACGCGAGTAAGGACATATCGCCCAATAGGCAAACGTCAGCTCGCGCATGCGCCTGTCATCACGTCCTGAACAGCAATACCGGCTCCCTACCTACACCGAAGCTGTGCGCAAGCGGGGAGACTATAGAGCCTGTTACACATGTGTTATTTACATCAGTTCTGCGCGTATATGACGATTGCCGTACAGTATATGCATCGGTAAGTGGGGAAAAGGTAGTGCTTCACTTTAAGTACATTTTCGCTTTACATACATGCTCCGGTCCCATTGCGTACGTTAATGCAGGGTATGCCTGTATATATGCGTACCTTAATGCGGGGTATGCCTGTATATATGCGTACGTTGATGCGGGGTATGTATATATATATATGCGTACGTTAATACGGGGTATGTATGTATATATGCGTACGTTAATGCGGGGTATGTATGTATATATGCGTACGTTAATGCGGGGTATGTATGTATATATGCGTACGTTAATGCGGGTATGCCTGTATATATGTGTACGTTAATGCGGGTATGCCTGTATATATGCGTACGTTAATGCGGGGTATGTATATATGCGTACGTTAATGCGGGGTATGTATATATGCGTACGTTAATGCGGGGTATGTATGTATATATGCGTACGTTAATGCGGGGTATGTATATATGCGTACGTTAATGTGGGGTATGTATGTATATATGCGTACGTTAATGCGGGGTATGTATGTATATATGCGTACGTTAATGCGGGGTATGCCTGTATATATGCGTATAACTCCCGGTGAATCACGGAACATACAGTAACAGTATAACTCCAGGTGAATCACGGAACATACAGTAACAGTATAACTCCCGGAGAATCACGGAACATACAGTAACAGTATAACCGCCGGTGAATCACGGAACATACAGTAACAGTATAACTCCCGGTGAATCACGGAACATACAGTAACAGTATAACTCCCGGTGAATCACGGAACATACAGTAACAGTATAACTCCCGGGGAATCACGGAACATACAGTAACAGTATAACTCCAGGTGAATCACGGAACATACAGTAACAGTATAACTCCCGGTGAATCACGGAACATACAGTAACAGTATAACCGCCGGTGAATCACGGAACATACAGTAACAGTATAACCGCCGGTGAATCACGGAACATACAGTAACAGTATAACCGCCATGTACCTCACAGATTTTCTCTAAAGATGGGACAAAGAAGTCATCGCAAAGAATAGCCAAGGCATAGAACATGTAAAGCGCCTGTAATGAGAAGAAACAAACTTAATGGGTTAGCATTCTGTAGGATTCAGGTTTCAGGAATAACAATACCACAGGATATCCCCATTATTCCCATTCCTCTGCTATCAATATCTCGCTAGAAACACACACATCAATTCTTAAAGATTGAGCAGGGGGGGAGGGCTAAGCAGAGAATGAGGACAGTATCCAAATCAATATTTCTCCCGGAGAGCAGAGGTGAAACACCAGATATAGGAAACACGGCTAACACAATGACTGTGTAAGGTCTCTGGGGATATGCCTGAAGATGATGCAATTTGCTTAATAAAGCACTGAAAAAAATGATTTCACGTCAAAGAGAGACAGCAGCAAATGTACTGAACCTGATATTGATCTTGTTGCATCTAACATAAATCATCTGAGCAAAGAGGCTACCCCAGGTCTGTGGGAAGTAACAGCATCATTTGCAGATACAATCTCTGATACTAATATAACACTGTGCTGAGCAAAGTGACGACCACCTCCGGGGTGCTAATTTAATCCGCGCCAGGCGGAGGAAGCGTGAGGAACAATCTTCCAGGGTTAGGCTGCAGAATGCTGCAAAAGACACCTTTCTATTCACAGTCTCTTCCTAAATGCCTCACATTTGTTAATTTGCCGACATCCCCTTTCACGCTCAACAGAGGAAGCTACCGGAACGTGGCAGTGCCTAGAACGTGGCAGTGTCCCGCATATGCCCCTATGATTGCTCTCATTCTCTTGTCAGGGAATTCAGTGGGAGAATTAATGCTGTGATTAATACTGTGATTAATGCTGTAATTAATACTGTGACTATATTTCCTTACACAGAGAACTCCATAGAAAATATTAAAGCAGCAAAACGTGACAAATTCTATATTTTAGTTTAAATAAATCAGTTCTGTAGTATTAGATCAAAAAAAGAAAAATGATGCGTCTAGTGAAGAGTTAAGTAGTGCAATATAGGCGATTAAATAATTTGTTGTGAATTGAATATAAATTGAATCTGAATTGAATAACTTGGCTATGCCAGTGAAACACAATTAAGTGAAAAAACACACAATAAACACAGTGATTAGTGCTTAGTGAATAAAGTGATTATATGCAGCTCAAAAACCCATAGAGGATGGTTACAAACTTCTCCGTTGATAGATGCGGCAGAAAGATTTGGGGAGCGCAGTAGTCATCACATATGGAAAATAAAGTTAAGACAACATAGTGCTGTAACATATGCAATGTGTAAGAACTTTATGATATCTATGAGGTGGGAACTCACTTTTTCCAAATAAAATCAGCCTTTTCCAGATCTTTGTTTGGTGCGACAGGTGATGTGTATTCTGGAGACTGTGTGGGGATGTTCTATTAGTTCAGCGTCGTGTTTGTCTCAAACAATAAAGAAACAGACGAGAGCATGTACTATACCTCACCAAGGCAAACACTTACATAGTCTCAGAAACGCGTAGGGACATAGAACTATAGATATCTGCTGCACGACTGCCCGTCTGTGATCCTGCGTCTCCTCTCCCACAACACTTCCGGGTCTCTCCTGACGAAGCTGATTACTAGGCGAAACGCGTTGAGTCGCTGAGATAGTGCCATGCCGGATACCTGGCTTTGATCCTGGAATTCTTTTAGTCCCCTGCTCCGTCCCTCGAAACCGGAAGTGACGACATCCGGGAGAGACGACAACCGGAAGTGTCGTGGGAGAGGAGACGCAGGATCACAGACGGGCGGTCGTGCAGCAGATATCGTGGCATCTATAGTTCTATGTCCCTACGCGTTTCTGAGACTATGTAAGTGTTTGCCTTGATGAGGTATAGTACATGCTCTTGTCTGTTTCTTTATTGTTTGAGACAAACACGACGCTGAACTAATAGAACATCCCCACACAGTCTCCAGAATACACATCACCTGTCGCACCAAACAAAGATCTTGAAAAGGCTGATTTTATTTGGAAAAAGTGAGTTCCCACCGCATAGATATCATAAAGTTCTTACACATTGCATATGTTACAGCACTATGTTGTCTTAACTTTATTTTTCATATGTGATGACTACTGCGCTCCCCACATCTTTCTGCTGTAGTATTAGATAACTGTCAGCAAAAATATTTAAACTCCTAATGTCATTTTTAATGTTTTTTTATGTACTATGCATTCTTTGGTTGCTACAGCAACCATTTAGTAAGTCACATCCACTTCCTCTTTTCAAACCGGCTCTCACACACATTTGAGTTTTGCCCTTTGAAACACAGCAACAGATCTGTTTGTGATACTTTGTTGCCAAACAGCAGACTGTCTATTACTCTGGAACCTGTAACAATAATGTGTTACACTTAGTAATATAATGTTACATATCAGCTGCAGCATTTCACAGACTGCAGCACACAGTCATAAGGCGGCCATTATGTTAGTCACACAATCAGGATTATTACAGATTTATAACAGGAGCACAAACGATGGCAGCTCAGGTAAAAATGTACACAAGGGAGAGAGAGAAGGTGCTCAAATAGTTCCGGTCCAAATATTCTGAATGATTTTGTTTGCAATAAAGAATTCATGAGATAACACTCAAGCATGGAGTGGGTATAAAACAAGATCCTTGAGATGTCTAGCGCAGCGGTGCGCAAACTGGGGGGAGCGGCGGTAACAGAGGCCCCACGCCCTTCCCCAAGGCATTTAAATTAAATGCCGGGGGAGGCGTGAGGCCTCTGTAACGTCCCTTACCTGCTGCAAGCCAGGTCTTCGGCGTTGCGTCACCATGGCAACACAGCGTCAAATGACACCGTGAGGTCATGTGACGTGACTCGTCGCCATGACAACGCGCGTCAAATGACGCGGCGGGGTCATGTAACGTGATGTCACATTACCCGCGACATCATTTGACGCCAGGTTCTAAGTGAGGGGGGGCGCGAACGCTGGGGCTCCAAGGCAGGGGGGCGCGCACCAAAAACTTTGCACACCCCTGGTCTAGAGCATAAGGACAGTAAACCCACCTGAAGGTGACAGCAAAAGATGGTGGATGACCCACGATGCCGCAACCTCACTGGGGGGGGGGCAAAATACCTTCAATTCATCAATAAGAATGTACTCACTTGTGTGTGGATTTGAATGTCCGTAGCGATAGTCTCACCCTCTCCAAGAGCTTCTCAGGTGAGGTGCGCAAGCTGCGTGCTGAAGAGTCCAAGTGGTATAGAGAAAAAGGGGCGAGCAGCGCACAAGGAGGAACTCCTTGATAAAGCGCGTACTAGGCGCGAAACGCGTAGGAGGGTTTTTTGACCTCCTTTTTTGTGATTTATCAGTAAGTATTTATTTTTACTTTACACTGGGCTGGCTCCATTTGGTTGTGTGCTGCTCTCCCCTTTTCCCCCAAACCACTAGGTAAAAATGTGGAATTATACATTGTCATACGCTTTGCATATACAAATAAAAAAAGGGGAAAGTGGTATTGCTGCTTCAAGCCATAGGGGCTGGAAGTAGGGGGGAGAGGGCTCAGCAGCCCCCCCCCCCCCGGTACATATATTTCTACATTATGGTTGTAATGTATGTTACTGATTTTTGCTGTTTAACTCATTCACTGCCGGAGCCCTAATTTGCAGTAATTAATACTTACACAGAATATATGAAGCAGGATCGCTCCTTGCTGGCGCTCTTTAATGTCGAACAAATCATCTGGAAACTCAATAATTGCTGCAAAGAAACATAAAAAAGAAATGCTCTGTAATATGCGATGTTTACTGAGAGAATTCTCTTGTATTTTTATTATTTATAAATAACGTTAAAATAACGTAAGCCTCCAGAAGTCACTGCGGTGGGTGAGAACTCTCCAGAGAACACATTGCACTGTAAACGCTGCAGCCGTCTCTGGCAGGACAAGGGTTAAAGCAGGGGTGGCAACGCCAGTTCGCAAGGGTCACAAACAGGTCAGGCTTCAGCACAGGTGGCTCAATCAGTGGCCACCTGTAATGAAGCAGGAAGATCCTGAAAACCTGACCTGTTGGTGCCCTTGAGGACTGGAGTCCCCCCCCTGGGTTTAAGGAATGGCGATCGTTCTGTGCAGAAGGGCGAGAACTCCAGGGTTACGGAACTTCCCATTTATGGAACAAATTAGTTCTTTATAATTGTAACCGGTGATCATGTGTATGTACGGCGTGTGGGTTCATGTGTACGGCGTGTGCAACTTGTACTGATCATGTGTACGGCGTGTGCAACTTGTACTGATCATGTGTACGGCGTGTGCAACTTGTACTGATAATGTGTACGGCGTGTGATCATGTGTACGGCGTGTGCAATTTGTACTGATAATGTGCTGGGTGATCATGTGTACTGCGTGTAATCGTGTGTACTGCGTGTGCAATTTGTACTGATAATGTGCTGTGTGATCATGTGTACTGCGTGTGCAATTTGTACTGATAATGTGCTGGTGATCATGTGTACGGCGTGTGCAATTTGTACTGATAATTGTGCTGGGTGTGATCATGTGGTACTCTGTCGTGTGATCGTGGTCTGCGTGTGCAATTTGTACTGATAATGTGCTGGGTGACCATGTGTACTGCGTGTGCAATTTGTACTGATAATGAGCTGGGTGATCATGTGTACTGCGTGTGATCGTGTGTACTGCGTGTGCAATTTGTACTGATAATGTGCTGGGTGACCATGTGTACTGCGTGTGCAATTTGTACTGATATGCTCTGGGTATCATGTGTACCTGGTGTGACTCGTGTGTACTTCTGCGTGTGCAATTTTGTACTGATAATGTGCTGGGTGATCATGTGTACTGCGTGTGGCAATTTGTACTGATTAATGTGCTGGGTGTGATCTGTTTCGTGCGTGTGCATTTGTACGATAATGTGTCTGGGTATTTGTGAACTCATGTGTGTCCGTGACTGCGTGTGCAACTTTGTACTGATAATGTGTGCCTGGTGACTCATGTGTATACTGCGTGTGCAATGTTGGGGCTGATAATGATGCTGGGTGATCATGTGTACTGCGTGTGATCGTGTGTACTGCGTGTGCAATTTGTACTGATAATGTGCTGGGTGACCATGTGTACTGCGTGTGCAATTTGTACTGATAATGAGCTGGGTGATCATGTGTACTGGGTGTGATCGTGTGTACTGCGTGTGCAATTTGTACTGATAATGTGCTGGGTGATCATGTGTACTGCGGTTGCATTTCAAAGCAAAAATGAATCTCTGGGGGAATCGCTGGGGAGATCTTGCTGGGAGGAATCTGCTTGTACACATTCTTGTACCGGAGACTTTTCACAAGTTCCAAGCAGTTGTGAGGTCAGGCGCAACCAGTACCCTGCACTGAAGGATTTCGGTGACGACACGGAGATGCTAATATCGTAGATATTTTGGGGGAAAACTTATCAGGGAGAAAGTATTTGGAGATTGCAAAGTAATTGAACCCAACATTTGAAATACAAGCAGAGAGTCCCTACATTGTAGTACTCCTGGAATAGGCGTGGTGGTCCGCTTAAAGCAGCAGTGCCACATACTCAGGAATATGGTTACCGATGCAAAGTAAGCAGCGCTGCGCCTTTAATTAAAGCGGTAATGACACATGCTCAGCAACAGTTTGCTAATTGAAGAGTGTGTGGAATTCTTTGCTGAACTGGAAGGGGGGCAGCTATTTTAGGGTTACGGTATCTCACACATTGCTGTGGGAAAAGAAAGTACAGTATTCCTAACGTATTCTCTTGTGCTAACAAACAGTACCACTGCTATCTGATGGCAACCTTTAAACACTACACATCTGAAATTCCAGTACCCAGACCGTGGTATTCACCTGTCTTCTATATGCCGTTACCCTGACTACCAGTAAGAGTAGGGGTTTCAAACTCCGTCCTCAAGGTCCAACAACAGGCCAGGTTTTATGGATATCCCTGCTTCAGCACAGGTGGCTCAGTCAAAAACTGAGCCACTGATTGAGCCACCTGTGCTGAAGCAGGAATATCCATAAAACCTGGACTGTTGGTGGCCCTTGAGGACTGAGGTTGAGACCCCGAAGGCTGCGTCCATAGTATGGACGACCGCGCGGACGCGTCCGCACGCTGAGCGATCAGACTTCCTAAAGGCAGTGATCGCGTCTATACAGCATGTGGGCGCGTGTGGAAGTGGGAGGGGCGCGCGTTGCGCAAGAAATCAGTTAAAACTGATTTCTTGGCGCGGCGGGGCGGTCACGTGAGCAGTTCGCTCAATGAGGGCGAACCAGCTCCATGACGTCACTGGCTCGCCCCTAGAAACGCCCACGGACAGCGCGCGTACCATGGCCAGGGAAAGCACCCGCTTTCCCTCAGCCTCTGCGCGCCTGCGCACGGGAAAAGTGTCTATGGACGCAGCCTTAGAGTATATAAGGAGAGCTTCCACTGGTGCTGGGCTGAGAAGTGCTGGAGGATTCATTTCCCGTCCGACTGGTTACAGTATATTTCTGCCCGGTCCCCTACTTAGTATGTACAACCTGATATCTAGAAAAAGCGGGTGTTTGGCAGAGCCTGCCCGGCCCAAACTCGTCATGGTTATTCTCTGGGTGTTTAATGTAACAGAAATACTGGTAACACCGGAAGCGGTATCGGTGAGCAGCGTCCAATTATATCCACACCAAGCCGGCTCGTGACTGTAAAATAACTAATAACTGATCTGTCGGTCACTCCTAATGTACCTGCAATCCCCAGCACTGGGGTATTTACCCCCGAGCAGGGGGGGGGTATTTACCCCCGAGCGGGGGCGGTATTCCTGGGAGTCCACAGGCCAGGTTCATTTTCCCTGTGGATTGCATTTTGTCAGGAGGCTGTGTATCTATTTTTCACGATCAATAAAAAGGCGTTTCTTGCAGGCCGCTCTGGCACAGAGGGGGTTAAAATGATCCATTACACTGTAGCAGTCATTTCTCTAACACTTGTGATGGGCAGCATGTTAATATAACCCAGGGGTGGGCAACTCCAGTCCTCAAGGCCAGGTTTTCAGGATACCCCTGCTTCAGCACAGATGGCTCCATCCGTGGCTCGGATGAAGCCACCTGTGCTGAAGCAGGTACATCCTGAAAACCTGACCTGTTGGTGACCCTTGCGGACTGGAGTTGCCCACCCCTGGTATACACCGGCTCATTATTGCAAAATTTCAATGCCATCCGGGAACTGACAATAGACTCTTGGCAATCACGCACCGGCTGCTAACGTCCCAGAGGCGGCTCACGTCCCAGAGGCGGCTCACGTCCCAGAGGCGGCTAACGTCCCAGAGGCGGCTAACGTCCCTAACGTCCCAGAGGCGGCTAACGTTCCTAACGTCCCAGAGGCGGCTAACGTCCCCGAGGCGCTAACGTCCCAGAGGGGCTAACTTCCCAGCGGCTAACGTTCCTAACGTCCTAGAAGGCGGGCTACCCCAGGGCGGCTAACGTTCCTAACGTTCCCCAGAAGGGCGGCTCACGTCCAGAATGGCGGCTCACTTCCCAATAGGCCCGGCTTACGTCCAGAGGCGGCTAACTTCCCAGAGGCTGCTACGTCCCAGCAGGCTCCACGTCCCAGAGGCGGCTTCACGTTCCCAGAGGCCGTCGCGCTCACGTCCCAGAGGCGTCTCACGTCCCAGAGGCCGGTCTCCGGAGGGCTCCCCAGAGGCCCGGCTAACTGTCCCAGAGGGCGCTAACGTCCCATAGGCCGGCTCACTCTCCCAGAGGCGTGCTTCACCCCAGAGGCGCTAACGTGCCCAGAGGCGGCTCACGTCCAGAGGCGCTCACGTCCCAGAGGCGTCCGGCCACGCAGCGGCTCTAACGTTCCTAACTCTCAAGGCGACTAACGTTCTCAAACGTCTCATAGGCCGACTAACTTCCTAACTGTCTAACAGGCGACTAACTCCTAACGTCCCCAGATGGCTCTAACGTCCAAGGCGGCTCACGTCCCAGAGGCGGCACGTCCCAGAGGCGGCGTAACCGGCCGAGCGGCCCGTCGTTCACCTCAAGGGCGCAACGTCCCAGGCGTACGTCCGAGCTGTCACGTCCCAGAGGCGCTAACGTTCGCTAACGTCTCAGAGGCTACTACTTCCTAACGTCCCCAGAGTGCGGCTTAACTTCCCAGAGCGGCTCACGTCCCAGATGCGCTCACGCCCTATAGGCGGCTCACGTCCCAGGAGGCGGCTCACGTCCCGAGGCGGCTAACGTCCCAGAGGCGCTCTTCCAAGTGCCATAGGCGGTCCCTAACGCCGTGGCTCACGTCCCGCAGAGGTGGAAACGTCCAGAGGGCGGCTTCAACGTCCCAGGGTCGGCTCCACTATCACAAACCTCCCATCTTGCTGTTCTTTTCCCAATCCCCGAGACAGGGGGAGGGAATGGATCAGAGTTTCTGGTTTTAGAGACTGCTTTTGACATTGTTTCAGATGGGGTCCCCTCGTGGGGTTTGCCAGGTGTTCAGTTTTGAACGGCTGGTCCTGTTATTTTGGTGCTTTGCCAGTAATAAATAAGAGGTATACTGGATATGTATGTGTCCAGTTTTGACCCTCCTGGACATGTGACCTGGCCGGCTTTGGGGGGGCACGGGATTTCCTGAGCATGGGAGATGAGCGGCCGGTGTAGCGGGCTTGGCAACTTCTCTCCATCCTGATTGGCTGCTTACCCTGCAGCCCCATATCAGGAGGAGTTGTCAGAGGTCTGTGAAGAGGGGTGGGGGTGTAAAGCATGTTTCAGCCACATTCAATGTATCCATATTTTTGGATAAGAAGCCACCTGGCCGTCTAACTGAGGTTGGCGGGCTGATGGGCCCCCCACAGCCATGGCTCCCAAACCTCTGAAATATTTGTACATTTTGTGTTTAGGAGTTGCCAGTTTTTTCCATGGGCATTACCCGTCCCCTAGATTTTACAACGATCTGGGACCAAGGATGGAGGACTTGATTTTCCAGGCTGCTGTGAAGATATGGGAAAGGGGAGGGAGAAACGGGGAGGGGGAACGGGTGGAAGGGGGGGGGGCTATTCTGTCTTTCGGAATATCGCATGAACAAGAACTGAACAAGAGAAATACCGCGTGACATTCCTGATTAATTTTGAAAACTTTCTTCTTCCGCGTGGATGAGACTTTAGAAGCTGGAGAACATCCACAGGAACACAATGGATGCGGGCACCCACATCTTCTGTAGGCCATAGTTGCGACTAAGTATATATATATATATATATATATATATATATATATATTATATATATTATATATATAATATCCCTTCTCCTTTATAGTAGTGCATACTGTATAACTTAGGATATGGCTACCATACCTTGGACTTTTTTTCAGCAGATAATACTGTATCAATAAATCGATCCCACTGTTTCATGGAAGGAAGAGCAAAAGAAAAATATTCCAATAAAGTCTGGATATCAACCCTTGATGGTGTATTCTGGAAAGCATACTCTCCCAAATCTGACAATTCTCCTGCACCACCCACCTACCATCGGCTGGGGCCACAAAGGTTTGTAGAAATGTCTAACTTTAAGATACTTCTAAGATCGTCTGTTTGGGGAATTAAACGTACTGTGACAAACTGTCTTTAGAAACATCTTCGTGGTTTTTATTTCTACCTGGAACCAATTTGCAAATACCTAGCTTAAGACCCGGGAGAAAGGCCGGGTTATAAAATAATAGGTGACAAAGGTTGACGAGTGGGGGGCCAGGACACACCCCTGGAGTTTCCATTAATTTCCCAAGTGGAGAACTAGAATCACATGACTAGGTAGTCAGAAATAGATCTTGTGGTTCCTTGAGATCCGTAGTAGATTGCTAATATTAGATTTCGTGTTCTAAAGAGTTAAAGATAGCGATTTAGCTACTATTTACGCCAATTATGTGCAGCGACGAAATACCTCTTTAGATCAGGAGAGATACCACTGAAGGAGGCTTTGTGGCAATATATGTAATAATAATGCATGTTCTTGTATAGCGCTGCTAGTTTTACGTAGCGCTTTACAGAGACATTTTGCGGCACATTCCTGCCCCATAGAGCTTACAATCTATGATTTTGGTGCCTGAGGATAAAGTGACTTGCCCAAGGTCACAAGGAGCCGACGCCGAATTGAACCAGTTCCCCTGCTTCAAACTCTGTGCCAGAGTAATGTGCGTTGCTCACTGAGCTCTCCTTTATTACTAATTTCATATTCGGGTCTGGACCCCTTCCAGATACAAAAGGAGATTTTAGATTGAAACTTATTCTAAAATATGGGCACAGTGATTGGTAGTGTGAAAAATATGAGTCGACACAAATAAATTCACTTAATAGTTGCTATACGGCCCAACCAAAATATCTAAAAAATAAAAATAATCTTATTTTTCCAGTCCTAGCCAGAGCACAATAGTGCTGGGTAATTACCATTGTAAGGGTGGAGATGGCGTTTTGAATGATTAATTCTAGGATTCTAGGCAGAATGTGTCCAAGTAAAGTCAAAATTGAGTTTAAAAATGATTTCAATTGTATGCTTTGGAAGATTGGCATCCCAGCTTAAAATATCATCAATGAGGGGAAATGCAGAATTGTACATGTTTCCCTCATTTACTGGTTCTGAGTCTCAAACTCGCTTCCATTCAGATAATACAAAATAATTGCTTTATCCCCTTAGCAGTGAGGGGACCAAGCAAGCCTGCAAAGAATACATGCTAGTAAAATATAATTCCAGCAGTCTCTGCAGCCGAGGCGACTCACACTAGTATAGAGTAAATAAACGACACAAAGTAATTACTTGGGTGCTAGAACGGATCTATCCTGGACAAAGTGCAAGTCCAGCGCAGACTATAAATCCCATCAATCACATCAGAAAATCCAGGTGTTTTCTTTCCCAATGAAGATGCATGTTTCATCCCGAAACGTTGGATTTCTGAATATGCTTTAAAGCTGCAACCAAGCAATATCCTACGAGTTTTTTTTTAAATAATCAGTTCTGTACTATAAGAAAATACTTGTAAGCATTTTTTTTAAACAACTCTGAATGACATATTTTAGTATTATAATTGTAACAAGCATGTTTTGTTTGGCAGTCCACATCTCCTGCCTCTTCTGAAACAGGCTCTGGCACACCCCTTTTGAGCCCTGCCCTCTTAGCTGCGCATCAATTGTATCTAGTGAACTGCCTGGTCACATGATCTTCCCCACAGAACTTTGCATCTTTGGTCCTCTTCTGTTGCACTGACAGCCATTTAATCACCCCCGCCGAATCTTCACCGATCGGTCGCAACTTAGCTAATTACTTATCATGTGTGGAGTGTATTAATGTACATAATAAAGGGAAAAAATAAAATGTACAAAAAACCCCAGCTTGAATGCTGCTTTTGTCTTAAATGACTATTACGATTTATCGTGCGGCGTCTATATTCTGTGCGCTGGACTTATACTTGCTAAGAAATAATGACATTATTTGCACTGAACCTCCTCCCAGGCTCAGCGATCTTACCTCTGTTATATATGTGTATCTCATTAAAGTCTGACAGCCGAACACTGTAATTTAAGGTAACGTTCTCTCTCGGTGTGACCCCGCCTGTTAGCAAAGTCTGGAGGCTGTTGAGAGACTATTTTTTCCATTTTCTGATTTACAACATCCTGCCGGGGCCTTTTATGTCCAAAGCCGAACATAAACGTTTCATAACGTGGCAGCGGGGGCTGCACTATTTCCCAGGGTAATGTCCTTGTGCTTATGAACAGCTGAGGATGGGGACGTACAGTAACGAATTCACAATGAGCACGCAAGACGGGCATTAACGTTCCCGAGGTCCCACGGCAGCGTAATACTAACAGTAGGGTCCTAGCATTGTGGGCATGGAGCTGTAACTTTGCATTAATATTACCCAGACTTAAGCGCGAAAGTATGTTACTCAAACCCTGTTACTTCACATAAAGTCTCTGCAACAAAATAGGTAACTGGGTCCGAATGGGCACTGGTTCAAGATGGGCACTGGGTCGGAATGGGTAATGGGTCGGATGAGTACCGGGTTTTTCCCAGTGGGGAGAAGGGGTGACAGTAGGGCATGGGAGAGAAGAGGGGATGGGGGGAGAAGGGGTGACAGAGGCGGGCAGTGGGGAAAGGGGGTGACAGAAGGGCAGTGGGGGAAAGAGGTGGATGTGGGGGAGAAGGGGTGACAGGAGGGCATTGGTGGAGAAGGGGTGACAGTAGGGCAGTGGGGGTGACAGGAGGCAGTGGGGGAGACAGGGGACAGAGAATGGGGGAGAAGTTAGTGCAGGAGGGTAATTGGGTGATAAGGGTGACAGGAGGGCAGGAGAAGTACAGGAGTAGTGTGGGGGAGAATGGTGACGGTAGGGCATAGGTGGGGAGAAGGGGGTTACGGATGGCAGTGGGTGCGCTGTAAAGGGGTGTGCAGGATTGCTCAGTGGGTGGTGGGGGATTGGTCCCTACTTGCTCTCCAGTCACCACATGGATCTCTCATCAGTTAGGCCTGGGCCATAGAGGGGGGGGAGCCGTGCTGCACCGCGCTGACGCTGAGGCTCGCCTGCTGAAGCTGTGCGATTCCATGGCCTACATACGAGCCGCTGGGCGCGATAGGGATGGCGGGGGAGTGGTGGGAGGCGGGGCAGTGGACGTCTGCTGGGCCAATCGCCCGCGCGGCACTGACGCAACGTCACGGCGCCCGTGACGTTTGACGGCAGCTTCGCGCTGATTTGGGTGTTTTTCAGCCGACAGCGCGCTGAAAAACAGCTCGGCTGAAAAATCCAACTCGTCAGCACGCCTTCGGACGCGCTCGCGTGAGCCCCCTCTCAAGGCATCCTCATTGAGGATGCAGGGGCTCAGTCGCGGAGCGTCCCGCACGTCATCGCGGCCTGTCCTTCTATGGACTCGGCCTGCAGATGTATACTCACTGTACCCTGTGCTGCTTGGGAGCCCACCAGGGGGCGCTGGAACACAGGAGCTCAAGAGAGGAGCTGGTTAGGGCAGTGGTGTGCAAACTTAAATGCTGGGGGCTCTCGTGAGGCCCGTGCAACTTCACTTACCGGGATTCAGAGGCTTGGTGTGACACGTCGCCATGGCCAGCGCGGCCGTCATGTGTCACGTCGACCCCGCGTTGCATTTGATGCAGGCAAAAGAGGTAAGGAGGGCGCGAGCATGGGGGGCGCAGCTCAAATAGTTTTGCGCACGCCTGGGTAAGGGGGCCCTCTGGCTTCTCCCTTCCATGTCTCTATGGTCTCTCTGCACTGTCTGCAGTCAGAGCCCCCATTTTGTTTCCCCGGCAGGATCCATAGCTGAAGCACTGAAGGGTCCCCTGTGGCCCCGGGGCCACAGATTGTTCCCCCCTGCTCTAGTTGATCATATCTTTGAGTGGTTAAAGAATCTCTACACTGGATGATTAGCTATCGGACTTCATGGCTGAGATGAGAAATGTGACGTGGACATTTCCGGAACGAGACCGCTGACTGGTTCAGGCGGGCGTGGAAAGTGGAAAATATAATTGCAGTAATTTAAAAGACACTATTCTTTGCTGTGATATATATCTGTGATATATACAGTATGCCTGAGAACAAGGTGTGTATTCTCACCAGTTTGCAAAAGGGACCTTGAAAACAGCAGGATCTAATTCCCTCATCGATTCCTCAATATGATTTCATCCTAAACAGAATACATAATAACCATGTTTTATTCAGTTTTATGAAGCATCCCAGCGCAGCCACTGAAAATTCATTGTGTTCTCTGTTTATCATCTTCATTTCTCTGGCACATGTAAAATTCATGAAAGATTCACCCGGGGCCCTTAGCACAAGTTAAGTTCTCGCTTCTCTTTCCAACCAAGGCTGCAAAACAGCACGGCAGGCAAAGCTATAACCGCAGAATGAGGAGATTCTGCTGGCTGGTTCCAAGAGCTCATTAAAAAAAGAAGATGTACTCTGCTGTGCGTACAAACAGGAATACTCGCTGTGCGTACAACAGGAATATACGCTGCCAGTGCGACAAAACGGAATATACTCTCTGTGCGTACAAACAGGAATATACTCTGCTGTGCGTACAAACATGGAATATATACTCTGCTGTGCGTCAAACAGGAATATACTCTCTTGTGCTTACAAACAGGAATATACTCTTGCTGTGCTTAACAACATCAGGAATATACTCTGCTGTGCGTCACAATCCACAGGAATATACTCTGCTGTGCTCACAAACAGGAATATACAATCTGCTGTGCGCACAATCAGGAATATACTCTGCTGTGGCGTACAAACAGGAATATACTCTGGCTGTGCGTACAAACAGGAATAGACTCGCTGTGCGTACAAACAGGAAATAACTCTGCTGTGCGTACAAACAGGTAAATATACTCTGCGTGGTACAAACAGGAAATATACACGGCTGTGCGTCACAATCAGATATACTCTGCTGTGCGTACAACAGAATATACTCTGCTGTGCGCACAATCAGGAATATTACCTGCTGTGCGTACAACAGGAATATACTCTGCTGTGCGTACAACCTGGAATATACTCTGCTGTGCGCACAAATCAGGAATAAACCTCTGCTGTGCGTTACAAACAGGAATATACTCTGCTGTGCGCACAATCGAATACTCTGCTGTGCGTACAAACGAATATGACTCCTCGCGTGTGCGTACAAACAGGAATATACTCTGCTGTGCGACACAGAATAAACTCTGCTGTGCTTACAACAGGAATAACTCTGCTGTGCGACAATCAGGAATACTTGCTGGCGTACAAACAGGAATATACCTGCTGGCTCAACGGAATATACTGCTGTGTGCGTACAAACAGGAAGTATACTCTGCTGTGCGTACAACGGAAATATACTCGCTGTGCGTACAAACAGGAATATACTCTGCTGTGCGTACAAACAGGATATATACTCATAGCTGTGCGTACAAACAGAAGATTACGTAACTCTGCGTGCGTACAAACATGAATATACCGCTGTGCGCACAATCAGGAATATACTCTGCTGTGCGTACAACAGAATACACTCTGTGCCACCAGAATATACTCTGCTGTGCTCAAACAGGAATATACTCTGCTTTGCGCACAACAGGAATTACTCTGGCTGTGCGTACAAACAGGAATATACTCTGCTGTGCGTACAAACAGGACTATCTCGGGTGCCACAACAGAATACTACTGCTGTGCGTACAAACAGAATATACTCTGCTGTCGGCACAATCTAGGAATCTAACTCTGCTGGTGCGTAAAACAGAGAATATACTCTGCTGTGCGCACAATCAGGAATATACTCTGCTTGCTATAACGGAACCGGTGGTAGTAATTACGTGCTACAAGGAATATACTCTGCTGTGCGCACAATCAGGAATAACTCTGCTGTGCGTACAAACAGAATATACTCTGCTGTGCGTACAAACAGTAATATACTCTGCTGTGCGTCAACAGGAATATACTCTGCTGTGCGTACAAACAGGAAATACTCTGCTTTCGTACACACAGGATATACTCTCTGTGCCGTAAACAGGAATATATCTGCTGTGCGTACAAACAGAATATACTCTGCTGTGCGCACAATCGGTAAAAAAGAATTTGTCAAAAAAATGCTGTGCGTACAAACAGGAATATACTCTGCGTTGCGCACAATCAGAATATACTCTGCTGTGCGTACAAACAGGAATATGAACTCTGCTGTCGTACAAACGGAATATACTCTGCTGTGCGTACAAACAGGCTAATACTCTGCTGTGCGTACAAACGTAGAATATACTCTGCTGTGCGTACCAACGGAATATACTCTGCTGTTGCGTCACAAACAGAATATACTCTGCTGTGCGCACAACAGGAATATACTCTGGCTGTGCGCACAATCAGGAATATACTCTGTGTCTTACGTTATGCTGTGCACAAACAGTAACTACAACGTACTCGCTGTGCGTACAAACAGGAATATAACTTGCGGTACGTACAACAGGAATATCTCTGCTGTGCGTACACACAGAAAAACAAAAGATATACTCTGCTGTGCGTACAAACAGAATAACTCCTCTGCTGTGCGTCAAACAGGAATATACTCTGCTGTGCGCCACAATCTGCGACTATACTACTGCTGTGCGTACAAACAGGAATATACTCTGCTGCCGCACATCAGGAAATAATACTCTTGCTGTATCTGTGCGACAATCAGGAATATACTCGGCTTCGTGTGCGTTCACAAACAGGAATATACTCTGCTGTGCGTACAAACGTGAATATACTCTCTGTGCTACAAACAGGAATATACTCTAGGGCTGTGCGTACAAACAGGAATATACTCTGCTGTGCGTACAACAGGAATATACTCTGTGCTTGGCGTGGACAAACAGGAATATACTCTCTGGCGTACAAACAGGAATATCTCTGCTGTGCGTCAAACAGGAATATACTCTGCTGTTGCGACAACAGGAATATACTCTGCTGTGCGACAAGCAGGAGATACTCTGCTGGTGCGACAAACAAAGGGAAGTACTTGTGCGTACAAACGGAATATACTCTGCTGTGCGTACAAACAGAATATAACTCGGCTGTGCGCACAATCAGGAATAACTTGCTTGTGAACAAACAGGAAATATTCACTCTCTGCTGTCGCACATCAGGAATATACTACTTGCTGTGCTACAACAGGAATATACTCGGCTGTGCCGCACAATCAGGAATATAACTCGCTGTGCGTACAAACAGGAATATACTCTGCTGTTCGTACACACAGGATATCTACTCTGCTGTGCGCAAACAGGAATATACTCTGCTGTGCGTCCAAACGGAATATACTCTGCTGGCGTCAACAGAATATACTCTTCTGTGCGTACAATCAGGAATATTCTGCTGTGCGTACAAACAGGATATACTCTGTTCTGCTGCTGTCGTACAAACAGGAAATACTCTGCTTTGCGTACAAACAGGAATATACTCTCTGCTGTGCTTACAACAGGAATTACTCCTGCTGTGCGTACAAACAGGAATATCTCTCTGTGCGCACAATCAGGAATATCCTCTATGTGCGCACAATCAGGAAATATACTCTGCTGTGCGTACAAACAGAATATACTCGCTTCGACAAACAGGAATATCTCTGCTGTGCGTACAAACAGGAATATACTCGCTGTGCGCACACCAGGAATATACTCTCGGCGTGCGCGCCCAAACAGGAATACTCCTGCTGTGCTACAAGGAATATACTCGGCTTGTGCTTACAAAGGAATAACTCGGCTGTGCGTACATCAGGATATACTCTGCTGGCGACAAACAGAATATACTTGCTGTGCGCACAAACGGAATATACTCTGCTGTGCGTACACCAGGAATACTCTGCTGTCTACAAACGGAATATACTTTGTGCGTACAAACAGGATAACCTGTGCGTACAGGTATATCGCTGTGCGTACAACAGGATCTCGGGTAAAAGAATACTCGGATGTCATACAAGTATACTCGCTGTGCGTACAAACAGGAAGCAGGCTGGCACTTTCGTGGTCTGCGTTTCATAAGGTGGAAAGGCTCCTTCAGCGATAGTGCAATATTAATTATGGAGTCCCAGAAATAGAGCATGTGCCCGTCCACACAACGGATTTCTTCATTAACATTTCGTTGTGTTAAGGAGACCAATTTATACTTGCTGTTATGATTCTGAACTTTCTCTTTCTATGGGGCCTATGCGAGAGCAGCGCTAGAATAAATTGGGAGAGTTTAAGAAAAAGTAGCTTTAATGGAGATTTTATCTCCATATGCAGAATGGGCGAAATCTAATCCGTATTTTAGCATTACTGCATGTGGAGAATTTAATGAGGAGATTCGCGCAGCTGAAAGGAGAAAAAAAATCGTGCATGTTTTTTTTTCCCCTATAGCCGGCGAGCTCCTGCTTCTTGCCAACTTTAGTTGGCGGAGAAAATTGAAGAACAATCGCGCCAAAAACAGCCCCTAGATGGCAGGCGCCTTTCTGATTTTGGATATTTTTCAACTGGCGATGATGTATTTTTTCGCAAGCCGCGCAGCAGATTTTCAAAGAAAAAAAAATGGCGCTTTTTTTCCTTCCCTACCCCCCCCTCGCCATTTTCAGCTGTTTTTTGCGCGATTTTCGCCGGAAATGGCGAGTTGTAAATAGCGCTGCTCTCTGCATGAGGCCCTATGTATTTGCTATCAATGTATGTTTTGAAGACCTCCCCTATGGAAGCGAGCTGAAAGTCATCATGAGCCACTACGTTTTTGGCCGGAGTAGCAGACCGCGCATGATGGGACCTGTCAATTATAACATACTGCAGGTGCTCAGCCTGAAGTATTTTATTCTGCAGGTGCTCAGCCTCGGTGCCGCAGTAATTAGTGCAATGTTCATAGAAACGTAAACGTTTGCGGCACACACACAATTTGCCCGATCTGACCCGTTTCAGGAAAACGTGGCATCCGTTCGATCTTTGACTTTTCACCTATTTAATTGCTAGATTTAAAAACGATCCATTTTTCTTATACGAAATAAAGTATCCAGAAATGTCGCCTTCCTCTGACTTCTTATGTCTCATGAAGAACTGGAAGTTATGCAACAAACATGCAGAATTCTTTCACAGCTTTAACCGTTTGTTCAATTTACATTGTGACATCTCCTGTACACAACGCATGGTTACTAAATGCTGTCACTTTGTGGCGCCTTTGTCCACTTAGGTTCAATGAAACATTATAAATTGGCAGACAGATGATTTCTGTTTGGGTCTGTTTCTTGCATACTGAGAATTTAAAGGTCCCTCATACCACAAAGACCTCAATATACTCGCAAATCACAACTTCTGATCCATCCTCCCTCCCCAGAGATGTGTTCCCTTCCACCCTGAAACTGCCGCAGGCCATAGCCGGAGCCCAGAGCTGCAGCGACCTTGAGACCATTTCTAACCTTGGAACAGGTAAGGAACCTCCGTATATAGACAAGAGATTTCTCACCAGGCATTTTCTATGCAGCGCATTGGCGCTTCATGTAGCTATTTATACTTATACTTATATATATAAATAAAGACATACTTGCCTGACTTGAAGACGCAGGCAATGTAATTGTTCATATTATTATTACCCCCGTGTTAAGTGCAAAGAAGTCGGCACTCTGATAGTTATAAATAAAGAAAAAAATTGATCATTTTATTTTAAATTAAAGGGGCAGTTCACAGAACGCTATTTTCTTTGTACATGTGTAAGGAGCAGGGGGTCTCCGGGACTGCCCCGCGCTAATAACTGCCCCGCGCTAATAACTGCCCCTGATCCCTCAGATTCTCATCGCAGAAGGTGTAGCCAGTAACGTCATGTAAAAAGAAAAGAGGAATCTTCTCCTTTTAACCTTTTGAGTGCCAGGAGAGGGCGTGGGATCCGAATGACACGGCCCCTCCGGTCATGTGACAGGTTCCAAGTGACCACAGCAGCCATTTTGGAGGAAACGGACAAGAAGGGATCCTCCGTTTCCTCACGAGTTAGATCGCGTCCTACGCTCCAAGGGAACGCAGGACGCGATGGAACCCGGAAAATACAGCCCTACGAGTGTGACATAGTCACTACATCACACCCCCCCCCCCCCCCCCCATCTGAGTGCCAGGCCCTACGGCGTAGTGACTATGTGCTGGGGGCACTCATAGGGTTAAACCTCATTGTGCAGGATACGGCTGAAGAAACGCGATTGATGATCCCAATATTACTGGTGATTTTCCACCTTTGGGTTTTTCTTGTGCATAAGATTGCGCACGCTTTGCCTGAGCCTCAGCGCGCCTCAGCACGCCCGCCGGAACCCTGGACGAGGCCTAAGATTGCGCACGCTTTGCCTGCGCTGAGTGTAGGGATCTTATAAAAATAACATCAAAATCTGTTTTAAATCGAGCAACAAAGCAGATCTGAATCTACAGCCACATTATCCAAAATAGTACAACAGAAGCCGCGGTAAATATTCCCACACGCTGATAACGTTATTTCGGCATATATTCCAAGTACATAAATCGTTCAAGGATTGGAAGTGCTAATTATTTAGTTAATTTCTATATGTTTTTTCTTATAAGTAAGGGTCATTTAGTTCAATCTTTTGGCCAAAACATGTTAAGCCGGCACAATTAAATATATCAGTAGTGGCCAACTCCAGTCCTCAAGCCTCCCCAACAGGACGGGTTTTCAGGATATCCCAGCTTCAGCACAGGTGGCTCAATCAGAGGCTCAGTCAAAGATTGAGCCTCTGATTGAGTTACCTGTGCTGAAGTAGGGATTGATTGAACCACCTGTGCTGAAGCAGGGATATCCTGAAAAAACTGACCTGTTGGTGGCCCTTGAGGATTGGAGTTACCCAGCCCATAAATATATAATACGGTGGGACGGGGTTTTGAGGTTGCTAAGATCCTCCTGTATGTCTAATTGTAAAGGATCGGAAGTGAGTGACCCCTGGTAATGTTACATTTGCAAATTAGAAAGCTGTTGTGTTTTTTTTATTTACTGTTCCAGGTTTTACAGAATGTAAACTATTACTGTACCCACCCAGATATGCGTGAGCGCCCATAGGTAAAGGACTGTAACTTTGACACCTTTGAATGAACGTGAGCTGTTGTGTTTTTATACACAGGTTTCTGGGACTTATCGTTAACGGATAAGAGAGATTTGGGGATCTCTCCGCCTGTTTCTGCGTGCGGCAGCATTCTGGCTGACAGTGTGAAACCAGCTGCTCACATGCCCAGCGACACTAACGATTGCTCATGTGAAATTGAGATTTCTGCAGGAAATGACAAGCTGTGGTTTGTCAATCCTATTTTTATTGAAGAGTTTAGCAATGCTCGGGCCCCAGATAAGCTTCCTCTTGTAAATTGTGTTGCAAACCCTGAGGTTAAGGCTCCTAAAGTTGTCTACAGAAGGCCTCCTCCTCCTCCACCGCCTCTTCAAAACCCTCCCCTTCCTTTCCTTCCTCCCTCTGCTCCTCCCAATAATTATTTACTTTCTTCTCCCCTTCAATCACCTCCTCTAAGGTCTTCTTTTTCTCCTCCTCTTCCTTCACCCTTTCCTCCCCCTTTCCTTAATACTTTACCTTCTAGCTCCCCCCCTCATGAGCTTCTGTCTCTTTGTTCCTCTCCCTACGTTGCTCCTCCACCACCATCTCTTCCACCTTCTGTCCATCCTTCTTCCACACCTCCACAAGCCCTTTTTGTTCCACCCAGTCCTCCTATTTCACACACCCTTGAAACGTCAAGCCAGTTAAAGGACTCGTCCGAGATCTCTTCCATCATTTGGGTGGACATGCATCTTGCTCCTCAGTCGTGTGAGGAAATGAAAATTAACAACTCGGAGGATAACAAAGGCTCTGGAGGAGATGACTCTTGTTTGCTTGTAGCTCAAACCGAAAAGCCAGGTGTTGTTCCACCTGTCGTTCCTAGAAGACGACAGTCCGAGAAGCTTTCAGAAGTCAACCCAAATAGTCTGGGAAAGAAAGAGGAGCTACATATGAAGGAAAGTCAAAACTCTTCTAACATCCCAAGTGTTATGACCATACTTGAACCTAGATCAAAAAAACAAGCAGACGCTCATCTGATCCGTGAGAAGGCCACGTCGCAGAGGGAAGAGGTCTCTTCACCGGAGCCACAATGTACATCACCAGGGAAGGAGAAGAGATGTCCTCCTGTTCCACCGCCAAGAACGAAGAGGCTTTCCCGACAGTTTTCCAGCATTTCTACTGTTGATGGAAAACCAGCTACAAAAAAAGGCACAGCTTCTCAGCAATGTTCCAGAACCACACGTGCCCAGCGGAACTGCAGCAGCGTCCAACCTGCTGCCTCTGGAAAGGGAACAGACGAGGCTAGCGTGAAAACGTTACCCTCCAAGAAACTGAAGGGGTGTGAGACATCCTTGAATTCCCCAGCAAGTGGCTCAGGTGCTCGGACAACGAATCCAGAGCAGGATTCCTTCTCCAACAGCAGCACGGAGGATGATGTGGAGAGGTTAACTAGCCCTTCCATTAAAAAGACTCAATCGTTTATGTTGGACAGGGCTAGAAACAGGCTATCCATAGTATCGATCTCCAATGTCTTCACAGCCTTCATGTCCGCAGACAGAAAGCTGCAGAAGAGAATTACTGAGCTGGCTCAGGACAAGGAATCCTACTTTGGGAATTTGGTCCAGGACTATAAGACATACAGCCTGGAGATGATGGCAAAGCAGAGCTCCAGCACCGAGATGCTTCAGGAGATCCGAATGATGATGACCCAGCTAAAGAGCTACTTAGTACAGAGCACCGAGCTGAAATCCATGGTCGATTTCTCTTTGTACACTGATGAAAAAATAGGTAAGTTAATGTTTTATACTTTGGGTGCTGGAGCATAAAGAACCATAGAAAGTACCAGAAGGGATTTCATCCTGATAGTCAAGGCTCGTTTTGCCTGTCCTGGTTTTGCAGCTAAATCTAAATGTGGTTGGTCATGATTTGAAAGGACTAGGACTAAACCAGTTGTGGCCAACGCCAGTTCTCGAGGGCCACCAATAGGCCAGGTATTAAGGATATCCCTGCTTCAGCACAGGTGGCTCAATCAGTGGCTCAGTCATTATGACAGAACCACCGATTGAGCCACCTGTGCTGAAGCAGGGATATCCTTAAAACCTGACCTGTTGGTGTCCGTTGAGGACTGGAGTTGGCCACGCCTGGACTACACACTGCAGAAGCAGCCACCTTAAATGTGAGCTACAGAAAATGCATTGTATAGGGGACGTGTCCATGTCCTCAGGTTACAAAGCTAGGGGACACGTCTGGTGAAAAAACAACGGCATCCGATGAAAACATACACCCTGTATTCAGAGGGAGTTTTTGTATTTAGAAAGTGCTGTATTTTCTAGTTGGGAGACTTTAATATGGAGCATCTACTTCAAAACGCCCCATATAAAACAATAATCCGACGTGTAATGATATATTATAACTAACATTTAGTGAGGCTGTAGTTGTGTTTGTGTGTTTTTCAACATTTGTATTCAATATTGTGATTTTATTTTCAAAATTATCAAGAAACAAACAAATGAAACTAAAGACAGTAAAGAGAGAGGAAAAAATAATCTTTAGAATGAACTTGCTAAAAAGACTCCCATATAACGTGCTGCCTGCTCTCTCCTTTCTATCGTTGTGGGGTAGAAGCCGTTGTAGAAGCCGCTTTGTGCAAGTGTGTGCTGAAGTCCTTGAAATGCCCCATTGAGTCGTATCTGCGTGAGATCCACAGTAAGGACGGCTCCTTGCGACTTCTCACCGAGAACCAGATGGTTATTCAGGAAACAACTAGCACTGATCTGGGGGTTACCACCAGCGTGCCTGAGATCAGCGTGATGGAGAAGATCACGCAGAAGTTTGCAACGATGCACAAGACCTATTCCCCAGAGAAAAAGATAACATACCTCCTGAAGTCATGCAAGCTGATCTATGATTCAATGTCTACAGGAAGTCCAGGTATTTACCTTTTTTTAGACTTTTTTCCAGGTTTAATCCCAGGTAACGAGCAAAAACCCAACATTTTGTAACATTAAACATTGTAGTTGGATTCCTTAAACTAATGTAGCCGCGTCTCCGCTCACAATGTAACCGCGTCTCCGCTCACAATGTAACCGCGTCTCCGCTCACAATGTAACCGTGTCTCCGCTCACAATGTAACCGCGTCTCCGCTCGCAATGTAACCGCGTCTCCACTCGCAATGTAACCGCGTCTCCGCTCACAATGTAACCACGTCTCCGCTCGCAATGTAACCGCGTCTCCGCTCGCAATGTAACCGCGTCTCCTCTCACAATGTAACCGCGTCTCCGCTCACAATGTTCACTAACAAACTTAAAACATGAATTCTAAATACTTCTAGGTGCCAGATGCTGGATACAAATCTCTCAGACGCGACCCCTTGTACAGGTCATTGCCGTTAGCGTATTTTGGTCCTAGAAGGGACTGATCCTAAACATTAACGAGTTAATTCCCCACTCATTGGTTTTCTTATAGTGGGCTGGAGGTCTCAGGTGCTGAATCTCGGTCACTTCAGCGCCGACGGATTTACGGGGAACGTGTCACCGGTCCTGTCCCCTCCAAGAGGTGTCATGGCCGTTTTATTCTTGTATATACAGATTAGGAGAAGCCAATGTACAAAGAACCCATCCTACAGTCATATGGCCATTACGCTACTTTTCCTTTATTGCTAACGGCTAAGAAATAGTCTATATTGTAGTAATGCTTCTTCTCTCGGGGGGAGGGTTAGTGGGACCTGCTGATGTTAGTAGTTCAAGTCCCACCTTGGTAACACGGAGCTGAGAATCTCCGTAACTGGCGACTTCTGTCACTCTGACCTTGCTCCTGTGTGCAACGTTTGCCATAAATACGCAGAGCGACATCGGACACCTCAAAGACGGCTCTTCCAGATGGGTTCTATGCCATCTGCCTCTTGAATTGAGGCTCAGGCACTGATCAAGTTCATGTATTTTATTCTTTAATACTGGCAATATTCAGATGCCAACCTGCAGCTTGGGTAATAAGTAGGATGCCGAGCGTGCAGAAGGATTCTCCTGATGCTCTTACAATGTGTTGCTTGGGAGGCACAACTTGTAGTGATCACCAGATAACTTTTCACACGGATTTGTTGAGATCTAAACACATCACTTGGTTTATTTGGAATTAGAAAGCGGGCACATGTGGGGAACCGACCGGTTGAATGATGCTGATAATATTATTAATGGGAATACTGAGTGACATATCACAGGAGTGGTAACAATGTGCAATGCCCCCGTGTAAGTAACTTCATCTTATGATTAAAAAGAACCGCATTCTTGGCTGTTTCATTTACAATATGATTTGGTTCTTTTAAATGATGCTTGTTCTGATTGTTCCCTGATCATCCTCCATTTTAGCCTGGGTTAGTTTGGATATCCACACGGGGCTTTCCTTGTTTCTTGACATGAGTGAGTTCACCAAATACATAGTCAAGTTGCAACAAGTGCAGGTCTTGCAACGGTGATATCGGAGTGTGTGCCCTGGTGTATGGACAGAAGAGTGATATTAATTATATTATTAATTATACGTCATCACTAATTAAACAGGGTCCTTTCCCCACTCTTAGATCAAAAAGTAAATTCACACCGTTGCTAGCAATCTGCCCACAGGTAGAAGTATTTACCCAACTGGTAACAAAAGAAGTGGAAAATATCAGACCTAACACCAGGCCACAGACCAACCTCTCCCTGGGTGAGAAAACGGCTCTGAAAGAATTGATGTCCAACACCAACATGGGTATAAAACAAATCGGACAAAGGTGGCAACAGTCATACAAAGTACAACCGACATGTAAACGAAAAGAAATGCCTATTAGGGGATAAACAGAGCTATGCAACTTAACTGTGACTCCAGAAATTACTTCAAGAATGAACTTGTATCATCCAAGCGACGGTTTGGAGAGAAAGCTAATAAGCACAACTGAAGAATTTATTCCAACTATACCACCAGTGTTGCCACATTTTTATAGTTTGCCCAAGGCCCATAAGAAGCCAATGAAACCACCGGGCAGATCTATTGAATCGAGTAACAACAGCTTGGCAGAGAACTGTAGTGTGTACGTTGATAAAATACTTTGTCCATTTGTAACATCTTTGCTGAGTTATGTCAAGGATACCAAAGATACATTTCTGAGACTGTAGGGCATTGTCATTAACTAGGACCCCATTTAGCAACCATGGATGTAGAGGGATTATATTCCAGTATCATCCCTGAGAATGGGCAGAATGCCTATCATTACTATTTGGCAATACGTAGGTGTGGATATACCGCTCAACGTATTCACACTAAATCTTTTAAATATGTCTTGACCCACAATTACTTTCTCTTCGATGCTAAGTTCTACCACCAGACCCAGGGTACACAGCCTCTCACTCCTACATATGACAATTGGTACCTTGGCTGGTGGGAAGCTAATACTGTCTTCTCCTTGGGAGAACTCTATATACACCGAGCGCATTGAATTATGGCTCGGGTACATAGATGATATTTTACATATCTGGAACGGCACAGAAGACAGTTCAATGAGTTTGTGATCTCTTTCAATCTCAAATTAACGACCGATTTCAGTATCAATTAGATTTCTTTTCTTGATCTGAAAATCTTTAAAGACACTAACACTGCCATAGAAAAAGCCCAGCTACAAATAGCCTCATTCTGGCCCAAAGTCAACATCCAAAATCCCTTATGTCAGGTATCCCAATGGGTCAGTACCTTAGGCTGAAGAGGGAACTGTTCCCCTGAAGAATACTTAAAAATAAAAGCTAAGGATCTTAAAGAAAAGTTCCTCAAGCAAGGTTACTCTTTGAATAGGTCTTACCTGTGTGCATTACTTCGCAACATAGATACTCTGTTAAGAACCCATAACAAAACAGAGCCTCAACAGATCTGTTGCATAGGTACATACAATTACCACTGGCAACAGATCTGTTGCATAGGTACATACAATTACCGCTGGCAACAGATAGAGATAAAATCACCGCTGGCAACAGATCTAATCAATTTCTCTCAAACATTGGCATGTTTTAAAATCTGATGATGATCTAGCTAAGGTTTTAAATAAAACTCCCAGCTCCACCAGCAGAAGATCTCAACATCTTCATGGTGCACTTGTCCACAGTCATTTTCCACCCAAACCCAACACATCTTTGTTAAGGCCCACACTTAAAGGATCCTTTTGATGCAGGAAGTGAAAAACCTGTAGACATATGTTACCAACCAAACTGTTTTTCCAACAGTGAACACACTAGGTCCTTTATGATCAAACATCTCATAAATTGCAGGACCAATAATGTAATATATCTCTTTACTTGCAAGTGCGGCCTGATGTATGTAGGCAAGACCCTAAGGGAGCGGAGGAGACGGGTCCTTGAGTATATACATTCCATTCTTAACGAACAGGGCACACCGGTGTCCAGACATGTCGGCCAACATCTTCAAGGTGACATTCAGTAGACTGTCTCACTTTTTCCGGCATTGACCACCTCTCCAGCACAAGGAGAGGTCGTGATATGGACAACCGGCTACTTAGAAAAGAATCTGAATGAATATATCTTCTCAAAACCCTCAATCCCTATGGCGTTAATGAAGGCCTTACCTTCACACCGCTCATCTAATATAATACATTACCTACACACCGCTCATCTATATTAGAGAGGGTTGGGGTTCCTTACAATGCATCTGATCTCAGACACGCTATTAGAGAGGGTTGGGGTTCCTTACACTGCATCTGATCTCAGGCACGCTATTAGAGAGGGTTGGGGTTCCTTACAATGCATCTGATCTCACACGCACTATTAGAGAGGGTTGGGGTTCCTTACAATGCATCTGATCTCAGACGCGCTATTAGAGAGGGTTGGGGTTCCTTGCAATGCATCTGATCTCAGACGCGCTATTAGAGAGGGTTGGGGTTCCTTACAATGCATCTGATCTCAGACGCGCTATTAGAGAGGGTTGGGGTTCCTTACAATGCATCTGATCTCAGACGCGCTATTAGAGAGGGTTGGGGTTCCTTACAATGAATCGGATCTCAGACGCGCTATTAGAGAGGGTTGGGGTACTTTACAATGCATCTGATCTCAGACACGCTATTAGAGAGGGTTGGGGTTCCTTACAATGCATCTGATCTCAGACACGCTATTAGAGAGGGTTGGGGTTCATCAGAATTTCACAATACTGTATAATTATAGAGTTCGTTAAACAAAAAAAGGTTGAAAACTGCATTACACTGTCACAAAGTCAGCCACTGGATGAGATAAACCAGCAGCGTTTGCCACCAAGATAACCTCTGGATCGGGAAATTCACCAGCAAAATATCCGTGTGGAATATAAACGCGGAGTGCAGAAAACATAGATCTCATTTATTCGCTCTCAGCTAGTGACGCTCTCGTGATTATTATTTCTCCGTCTTGGGCATTGGTGATGAATTCCTTCGGAACTTTGTGGGGGGAAAAGAACCTATTAATTTTAATTGACAAAAAGTGGAGCTCAGTTAAAGATAATTGGATAGTGCGGCCTTGGGTTAGGAGCCTCAGACAGAAAGCGGAGAGTTGTGTGGTGCAATGGCGCCTCCTAGTGTCCGCATCCACTTCTAACAGGAGAATACATAGAAGAAGCTTTTTCTATTAATTACACAGAGGTGCATCCACAGAAGCGCCAAACCTGTACATATGCAATGTGTATGTAACGGGTATTCCCTCTGGTGTGACCCACCCAATCTCATATTGGCCCCTGTGGTCTATCCAGCCCCCACTACATGGTCGTGTCTGGTGGTGCACCTATCGGCAACAGGACTCCTGAGTCTTCCGCATGATGGTGTTCGGGGATTGTCAACCCAGACAGGCAGCTGAGGTAGTGTGCATGAGTCCTACCTATATCCAGTGCAGCGCCTCCACCTCATCAGGATCTCTGCGTCCGCAGGGAGATGGTTCTGATGAGGAACTCCTTCTTGGTGGTGACTTCCCCTGGAGAGTAACTTCACACTCACACAGTGGGGTTGTCTTTGAACAGGGCATCTTTATTGACGATAGTATGGGCAGACTGCCCCTTGCAGTGGTTAGCTCAGCCGCACATCTCGCCGTACTGTCCCTTGAAAAGGTACGCCCTCCCAATGGAGTGGGATCCCCTCTCCCCGCAGGGAGATCACCCCTGTGCCAGGTCCCTGGACACAGTGTGGCCTTGTCAGGCTTGATGTAGAAACGGGCCACTAGTTACTGCACTAGTGGATCCTTCATTGCCCAAGTCTCAACACAGACTTATTCCTTCCTCCAACACACTCACTTTGGGCAGTGCGGTGCCTTATATACCTCACGAAACAGGCACATCTCTGATGTCACTAACGGTGGACTCAGAGCATGTAGCCACTCCCATCCATACATAGGGCACCTCACCAGGGTGTGAGGGCAAACCTCCATGATTACTGCTGGCATCCCTGTAACTTACCAGGCTTTACTGCCAGCAGGAGAGACAACTGCAGACCATTTTACAGCATGGCTACATGTACATCAGGAACATCCCGATCCCAGGGGCCACCAACAGGCCAGATTTTCAGGATATCCCTGCTTCAGCACAAGTAACTCGATTAGTGTCTCAGTCTTTGGCACCAACTGTGCTGAAGCAGGGAGATCCTGAAAACCTGACCTGTTGGTAACTCTTGAGGACTGGAGTTGGCCGCTCCTGATTCTTCATGGGAATGAGCAGCATTGTATCAAGCTTCGCAAACTGGAGGGAGCATTGCTTCAAAATGCCACGTGGACTGCTTCATTCAGACTGCATTACTATACACAAGGAGCGGCCAACCCCAGTCCTCAAGGGCCACCAACAGATCAGGTTTTCGGGATAGCCCTGCTATCTGCACCACCTGTGCTGAAACAGGGATATCCTGAAAACCTGACCTGTTGGCCACCCCAGCTTTACACCAATGTCATGCTGCATTGTCACTTCTAATGTCCCACTAGTAGGCAATTTTCACCGTGGTTAGGGGAGGAGTTATAAGGAGTTATGGGAGGAGTTTTATAATGAGATAAGGGAGAAGGAGCGGCTCAGTGAGTACAGACACTGACTGGCACTGAGTGTGAAGCAGGGGAACCTGGGAGAGGGAGCGGCTCAGTGAGTGAAGACACTGACTGGCACTGAGTGTGAAGCAGGGGAACCTGGGAGAAGGAGCGGCTCAGTGAGTAAAGACACTGACTGGCACTGAGTGTGAAGCAGGGGGACCTGGGAGAAGGAGCGGCTCAGCGAGTAAAGACACTGACTGGCAGTGAGTGTGAAGCAGGGGAACCTGGGAGAAGGAGCGGCTCAGTGAGTAAAGACACTGACTGGCATGATGTGAAGCAGGGGAACCTGGGAGAGGGAGCGGCTCAGTGAATAAAGACACGACTGGCACTGATGTGAAGCAGGGGGAACCTGGAGAAGGAGCGGCTCAGTGAGTAACAGACACTGACTGGCACTGAGTGTGAAGCAGGGGAACTGGGGAGAAGAGCGGCTCAGTGAGTAAAGACACTGACTGGACTGAGTGTGAGCAGGGGACCTGGGAGAGGGAGCGGCTCAGTGAGTAAAGACACTGACTGCGTGCACTGAGTGGTGACGGGGAACTGGGAGAAGGAGCGGCTCAGTGAGTAAGACACTGACTGGCTCGAGTGTGAAGCAGGGGAACCTGGGAGAAGAGCGGCTCAGTGAGTAAAGACACACGACTGGCACTGAGCGTGTGAAGCAGGGGGAACCTGGGAGAAGGAGCGGCTCAGTGAGTAAAGACAACGACTGGCAATGAGTGTGACAGGGAACCTGGGAGAGGACGCGGCTCAGCTAGTAAACACTGACTGGCACTGAGTGTGAAGCAGGGGAACCATGGGAGAAGGGCGGCCTCAGGAGTAAAGACACTGACTGCACTGAGTGTGAAGCAGGAACCTGGGAGAAGGAGCGGCTCATGAGTAAAGACACTGACTGGCACTGAGTGTGAAGCAGGGGAACCTGGGAGACCAGGGAGCGGCTACAGCTGGACTAACCAGCCACTGGACTGGCACTGAGTAGTGGTGAAGCAGGGGAACCTGGGAGAAGGAGCGGCTCAGCGATAAAGACACTGACTGGCACTGAGTGTGAGCAGGGAACCTGGGAGAAGCGAGCGGGCTCAGCGGTAGAAGACACTGACTGACACTGAGCTGTGAACGGGGAACCTGGGGAAGGAGCGGCCAGTGAGTACGACTGACTGGAACTGAGTGTGAAGCAGGGGAGCCTGGAGAAGAGCGGGCTCAGTGAGTAAAGACACTGACTGGCACTGAGTTGTGAGCAGGGGAACCTGGAGAAGGGAGCGGCTCAGTGGAAGTAGACACTGACTGGCACTGAGTGTGAGCAGGGAAACCTGGGAGAAGAGCGGCTCAGTGAAGTAACGACCACTGACTGGCATGAGTGTGAAGCAGGGGAACCTGGGAGAAGGAGCGCTCAGGAGTAAAGACACTGACTGGCACTGAGTTGTGAAGCAGGGGAACCTGGGAGAAGCAGCGGCTCAGTGAGTAAAGACACTGACTGGCACTGAGTGTGAAGCAGGGGGACCTTGAGAGAGGGAAGCGGCTCAGTAGTAACAGACACTGACTGCGCACTGAGTTGTGAAGCAGGGGAACCTGGGAGAAGGAGGGCTCAGTGAGTAACGACACTGACTGGCACTGAGTGTGAAGCAGGGAAAACCTGGGAGAAGGAGCGGCTCAGTGAGTAAAGACACTGACTGGCATGAGTGTGAAGCAGGGGAACCTGGGAGAAGGAGCGGCTCAGTGAGTAAAGACACTGATGGCACTGAGTGTGAAGCGGGAAACTGGGGAAGGAGCGGCTCAGTGAGTAAAAGACCTGACTGGCACTGAGTGTGAAGGCGGGAACCTGGGAGAAGGAGCGCTCAGTCGAGTAAGACACTGTGACTGGCACTGAGTTGTGAAGCAGGGGACTGGGAGAAGGACGGCTCAGTGAGTAAAGACACTGACTGGCCTGAGCGTTGAAGCAGGGGAACCTGGGGAGAAGCAGCGGCTCAGGGTAAAGACAACTGACTGGCACTGAGTTGAAGCAGGGGAGCCTGGGAGAAGGAGCGGTCATGAGTAAAGACACTGACTGGCACTGAGTGTGAAGCAGGGGAACATGGGAGAAGGAGCGGCTCAGGGAGTAAAGACCTGACTGGCACTGAGTGTGAAGCAGGGGAACTGGGCGAAGGAGCGGCTCAGTGAGTAAAAGACCTGACTGGCATGAGTGTGAGCAGGGGAACCTGGGAGAAGCGGCTCAGTGAGTAAAATCACTGACTGGACACTGAGTGTGAGGCAGGGGAACCTGGGAGAAGGAGCGGCTCAGTGAGTAACGACACTGTACTGGCCGAGTTGTGAAGCAGGGGAACCTGGGAGAAAGCAGCGGCCAGTGAGTAAAGACACTGACTGGGCACGTAGTGTGAAGCAGGGGAACCTGGGGAAGGAGCGCTCAGTGAGTAAAGACACTGACTGCACTGAGTGTGAAGCAGGGGAACCTGGGAGAAGGAGCGGCTCAGTGAGTACAGACACTGACTGGCACTGAGGTGAACAGGGGAGCCTGGGAGAAGGAGCGGCTCAGTGAGTACAGACACTGACTGGCACTGAGTGTTAAGCAGGGGAACCTGGGAGAAGGAGCGGCTCAGTGAGTAAAGACACTGACTGGCCTGAGTGTGAAGCAGGGGAACCTGGGAGAGGGGCGGCTCCGTGCTAAAAACACTGACTGGCACTGAGTGTGAAGCAGGGGACCTGGGACGAGGCGGCTCGTGAGTAGAAGACACTGACTGGCACTGAGTGTGAAGCAGGGGAACCTGGGAGAAGGAGCGGCTCAGTGAGTAAAGACACTCGGACGGAACTGAGCTGTGTAAAGCAGGGGAACCTGGGAGGGAGGCTCAGTGAGTAACAGACACTGACTGGCACTGAGTTGTGTGCAGGGGAAACCTGGGAGAAGAGCGGCTCAGTGAGTACGACACTGACTGGACTGAGTGTGAAGCAGGGGACACCTGGGAGAAGGAGGCGGCTCAGTGAGTAAAGGGACAAAAAAACGTGCACTGGACGCCACTGACACTGAGTGTGAAGCAGGGGGAGACCTGGGAGAAAGCGGATCGGCTCTGAGTAAAGACACTGACTGGCACTGAGTTGTGAAGCAGGGGAACCTGGGGAAGGCAGCGGCCTCGTGGTAAAGACACGACTGGCACTGGTGGTGAAGCAGGGGAACCTGGGAGAAGGAGCGGCTCAGTGATAAACGCCTGACTCGAACTGAGTGTGGAAGCAGGGGAACCTGGGAGAAGGAGCGGCTCAGTGAGTAAAGACACTGACTGGCATGAGTGTGAAGCAGGGGAACCTGGAGCAAGACGGCTCAGGAGTAAGACACTGACTGGCCTGAGTGTGAAGCATGGGGAACCTGGAGAAGACGGCTCAGTGAGTTACAGACACTCGACTGCCACTGCACTGGATGGAGCATCGGGGAAACCATGGGGAGGAGCGCTCAGCGAGTAGACCCTGCACTGGCACTGGAGTTTGAGCAGGGGAACCCTGCAGAACTTTCCCCCCCTCTTTCCCCCCCTTTTTCATAAGCAGTGCGTTGCTACAGAAGACACTTCACCGACCTTCACCTTCCGGCGTCGGGTGGTGCGTTATGGAAAGCATTGCTTAGTGGCATGCACAGAATTTTGAGCATATAGCCCTTGGTTTAAGCAACAATGCATAGCCCCACTGGCACATGGCGGGTTTATAAGGTCATTCCCTATAAAAATGACACGAACGTTAAACCTGAGGGTCATGACCGCGCATACTTAACCTTAGGTTTTTAGTCTTCACCTGTCGCACAGCCGGAGATATGGCGCGTTTCAGTGAAGTCCCGAATAACCGCACGTGATGCTCAGTCGGATTAGGACTCGTACAGAGCGATGTGTATGTAACCCCTCGTGTCCAGCGCCTACATTACAGCAGCATGGAGACATGGCGCACTGGCAACGTTTTTTAAATGGATTAGTTGTGAAGCAGGGGCGCCGAGGAGTGACTGCGTTAATTTCAGCTCTGGGGACCCTGCTTCACAGCGGACTCGTAGAGGTCCGGTATCTGCAGCAGGAGTTGTGTTGCCTAACAAAATGGCGGGTTGTTAAAAGTCCATTCACTCGGGCCAATAGGAAGCCCCCAGGAGAGGACTGGATTGGACCCAGGGAGGGCATTTACAACTCCGAAGATAAGGAAGTATGAAACACTGACCCGTCGTCCAATTGGGCCTCTGGTCGGAGTTGTCTATGGAAGAAGGGGTCCGAGGCAATGGACACTGTTAGTCGCGGGAACCCCATGTTCACATCCACGTTCCGCCTTACTGGGCATCTTCATAGGACAATAACAATGTGAAGTCCCGTTGTCTCCCGTAACAGCTACTTAGCGGTAACAAGAACGTCGCGAGTGATAAGGACATACACGTGAGGGTTGTTTACCATAATGTAAATGTGTGTTACCATAATGTAAAGGGGTGTTACCATAATGTAAATGGGGTTACAAATGTAAATGGGGTGTTACCATAATGTAAATGGGTGTGTTTTCATAATGTTAAATGGGGTTTACCATATGTAAATCCACAAAGACCATTAAAGTTACCGCAGGGACTTACGCTATGTCAGGGAGGGGTCCTCAACTCGAGTCCTCAAGCCTCCCCCGACAACTCGTCAGGTTTTCAGGACATCACCCTGCTTCAGCACAGGTGGCTCAATCAGAGGCTCAGAGACTGAGCCTCTGATTGAGCCATGCTGAAGCGGGGATATCCGTAAACCTGACCTGTTTGGGGGGCCTGAGGACTGGAGTTGAGCCCCCCCTAATTTAAACCAACAGCATTATTATTCCCAATCTCTCCTTCTCGCCCTCAGTTATACAGCTATTCCATGGCCGGGATGGTGGCGATGCCAAGACATATTTATTGTCCCGTTATTGGCAGATAACACAGTTATGGTGCAAAACCGACATTAACCCTATGTGAATGAGAGGTGAGAATGGCTGTTTTTTGCATGTAATTAGCGTGTTCACCGGGAGGGAGCATAACGTCTGTTCCAGTTTTTGTGCTAGCATCACTTATGAGCCCGGATTAGGAGCTTACAGATCGGGGCCTAAAGTTTTTTAGAAAAATAGAAACTCGGATAAAATCATGTTGAATTTTATACACAGTCCTTTTTATTTTGGGCGGTGTATTGTGTAATAAGTCCATTATATGTACAACTAAGTTATCAGACAAGATACATTTCACGAGTAATAATAAAAACAAAACAGAAACAAAATAAAAGTTACAGCGAGGACGCCGCGAGCGAAGGAAACACAGTCAACCTCTTTTACGCTGCAGGTGTACCGAACAGGAAACAGTTCACACTCTTATACCCACGTTACTGCATACCGCTGCAGGGGTACCGACCAGGAAACAGTCACCTCTTATACCCACGTTAACTGCCATACCGCTGCAGGGGTACCGACCAGGAAACAGTCACCTCTTATACCCACGTTACTGCCATACCGCTGCAGGGGTACCGCCAGAAACAGTTACCTTTATACCACGTTACGCCATAACCGCTGCAGGGTACCGACCAGGAAACAGTCACCTCTTATTACCACGGTCCTGCCGTACCGACCAGGAACAGTCACCTATTATACCCACGTTACTGCCATACCGGCTTGCAGGGGTACCGACCAGGAAAAGTTATCTTTATACCCACGTTACGCCATACGCTGCAGGGGTGTACCGACCAGGAAACAGTCACCTCTTATTCCCCGTTACTGCCATACCGCTGAATTGGTGGTACCGACCAGGAAACAGTTCACCTTTTATACCCACTGTTACTGCAATACCGCTGCGCCGGGTACACGACCCATGAACAGTCACCTTATACCCACGTTATACTGCCATACCAACTGCAGGGGTACCGACCAGGAGAACAGTCACCTTATACCCACGTTCTGCCATTACCGCTGCAGGCGGCGGGGACCGACCAGGAAAGAAGTCACATATTATCTCCTACAGTACGTACAGCATATCACTCCTACAGTACGTACAGCATAACACCATCTAATGCACTCATTCCCTCACCTGCTGTCTCTGTAAGTCCCCCAACCACTTAGATTGTAAGCTCTCCGGGGCAGGGGTTTCCTTTCCTATTGTCTGACTTTGTCACGCTTATTGTATTATAATTCCCTGTAATGTATTATCTTTGTAAAGCGCTGAGTACACTGTGGGTGTTATATAAAGATAATACACACAGCGGTACTAATACCGCACATTGCGGACGATGACACACAAATAATGAGCGGGGAAAGGTACGTTTTGAGCATTAAAACATGTTTAATTTGTATTAACCCCTTCAGTGCTGGAATGTGTACGGGTGATCACATCAAACCTAAAGAAAAAAGCAGTGATCCGAGTTCAGTATGTGCCGGAATACTTTCATTAACCCCTTCGCTGCTATGTGGTCGGTTCCTTCAGCACAGACATGGTTAAACTATTTCTTTCTGCCGGATAATCCCAGATTAAACGAGAAGACGCGGTCAGTATCAAATCCCAGATTAAACGAGAAGACGCGGTCAGTATCAAATCACAGATTAAACGAGAAGACGCGGTCAGTATCAAATCACAGATTTAGAAACATTCTCAAATGATAAAAACACTACTAAAATGATAAAAAGGAAAGGATTACTTTTTCACAGAAGTTTAAGTAATCTCTTTCCCTCTGAAAACTTGTCATTAAAACAGAAATGGAGATTATTATAGAAAGAGAAGAGAAACTGGCTGATAATTCAAATGAAAGTCCCAACATCAACAGGTCACAGTCATTTGGCTCATTGTATGTATCTTGTATCTGAATCTTGCAGCTCTCAATGTATTATTGTATATAGAATAATAGGAAAATCAGACTATAATCTATACAGAATAATATGCAGTCAGTTGGTTCACTTGACAGTGAGATGCAGCGCCCTCTCTGTTAAAGGTTTTAAACCCTTTCCTGCCACTCACCGAACTTTGGTTTGCAATGGTTTGGGGGTTTGAACCCCCTATACACACACACACACACACACACACACACACACACTTGTGAATACTCCGGGTGTGGCAGTGTTACGGTGTAGCAGGATGTAACAGTACTGCAGGTAATGTTATGTGTCAGTCCCCTACACACACACACACACTTGTGAATACTCCGGGTGTGGCAGTGTTACGGTGTAGCAGGATGTAACAGTACTGCAGGTAATGTTGTGTCAGCCCCCTATATAAGGCAGGCAGCTTTTGGTGAAGCAAACTCCCAGGTGTAGTGATGAAGTTGGTTGCAGTGGGTGGAGATGGCCGCTCCTCACACCCTCTCCTCTGCCCTCCCCAGGGGCGGATGTGTCTCTAGCAGGGTTGGTGTCAGTACCCACCGAGGCAGACCTTGTCCATGGCCAGTTGGATTCTGGAAGAGAGAGAGAGCGACTGTGACCTAATGTTAGTTCTTGGTCTCTCATAACCCTCTGAAGGATTATATGGTGTTTTCTGCGCACGTACATATCCGTTATACGCATATCTTTATTCCCTTCTGTACCAGGGGGAACACTTTGCAATCCGCAGCACTGCTCTGGCACCGAAGCAGTTACAATATAATACCCCTGAAGATCATTCGTTACATATTATCCCGAGAGGAAAGTCCACGGATTGCACCACGGAGCATAGAGATGCTGCAGCAGTTTAGAGTTTAGCTGCAGGTTCCGCGAGAGAAAGAACGTACGGTGTTAAACGTCCATGACCCATGTTGCTCTATGTTGAGGACGGCTTCTCCCATACCCATGATGGGCAACATGAATCTAAACACAGGTTAGGCTGGTTCTATAGTGCTGGGGAGCGCTACCCCGCGCGCGCACGGCAGTTATAGATGGCTGAGGTCAGTCAGCCCTTCTATACAATGGCCGCGCGCGCGCACGGCAGGGAGCGGGGAGCCGACAGACAGCGGCGAAGACCAGAAATTAAAGATTTCGCGCCGATTAAGTGTGTGTGTGTGTGTGTGTGTGTGTGTGTGTGTGTGTGTGTGTGTGTTTGTATGTGTCAATGAGTGCACACATACATTTTTTTTTATTTATTCAACTTATTTTTTCTTAAAAAAATCTTATTTAAGCCATTATTTCACTCACACAATCTATACACACATATACTCACACACACACACACACACACACACACATATATACACACACACACACAGTACTTGTCGCTCCCGGCAGCACTAAGACTCTATACACACGAAAAGCACGCGTGCGTGCACGGTCGCAAAAGTACAGAACGGCCCTTAGGATGCAGCCTCAGTCACAAGGAAACATACAGCAGGAGTTTACCTTTCCACGGGATATCCGACCTCACAGAGGTTGACCAGGGCATACAGCTGTCTCATAGCATATTCATACTGCAATGAAAGGAGCACAAGTCATGTGACCTTCTAATACAGCGTGTTCTGGATACAGATCTGTGTGGGTTTCATTACAGCCTCAGAGATGGTGGACAAATCACATCATTTTATCATCACTGGAAACAGTTTGAGCTTCTAAATGTCAAATTCTCTTCTCCTTGTCCACCTATTTCTGAGACAATACACACACACACACAATCACAAATGGTTTCCCTGCCTGCAATGTTCCAACGCCGCTATCTCTCGCCTTATATCACGTGTGCACCTGGCAATGTTAGCTTTATCCTACACGCTCTAGGTGTGCTTTCTCCATGTGCTGTGGTATGTGTGTGTGTGTTGTGTGTATATATATATATTGTCATTAAATATATACATTTGTTATTATTTGTTACTTTCTTACTAAGGTATTTCCCTTCGCATCTGGCGTATGAAGGAGCCCTACAATTAAATGGTAATAATCATTTAAAATTATTATTATTAAAATACATCTTTCAATGCCTTCTCTTGCAATTTTTTGTCCAGGATTTCATTATATTATCACGGACGATAGCGGTTACTAATATAGTAAGTAGACCCTGTCTCCTTTTCTATCCAATACTCTGCTCCTACTCGCTGTATGTAGGCTGTACAGCGCTGTGCTCACAGCGGGCACTCTATACTTAGAATAAGGGGTTACCAGCGGCGTGTGCCAGTTGAAGCAATGCGCTTTGAAGTGTTCGGCCGCTCCTCGGTAACAGACCGGCTCATTGATGATGAGTTTATCACTCAGAATGTCTTCAGCAATCTCCTCTGATCCTGTCACCAAATACACAATCTTCCTCATGGATTCTTTTATCAGCTCTTTGGCCTGTATACAAAAACCACATGAACACACAACATGAGCACGACAACCTCCAGCCCATACTATGACATTAAGCGGGGTGTAAAGAATGCCCGTGTGTGTGTGTAGGACACAGCTATTATTAATGTGTATATGTCAGTCCTACTAACCAAGGTTCTGCTGGAGGAAAATGTTTGGCGAGTCCATAAAATGACCCTTATATTTGTTAAAATAATATTACTAAAAGCAAAACGGGAGCAGCGCCAGTGCAAGAAACAGGAGCGGCGCCAGAGCAAGAAACAGGAGCGGCGCCAGAGCAAGGAACAGGAGCGGCACCAGAGCAAGAAACAGGAGCGGCGCCAGTGCAAGGAACAGGAGCGGCGCCAGAGCAAGGAACAGGAGCGGCGCCAGAGCAAGAAACAGGAGCGGCGCCAGAGCAAGAAACAGGAGCGGCGCCAGAGCAAGAAACAGGAGCGGCGCCAATGTGTAGTACTGGCAGTGACAAGTTTAACCCCTTCTGGCCAGGGACTCTCCGGCACTGATGGATCACGTGATGGCTCGTCGGAGCGATTATATGATCCCTTCCGGGTTCCGCTCGCCGGACCAACGAGCAAATGGCCACGACGTACGCTGTAGATCAGAAGGGCGCTTGGGGTGGCACTTTTCCTGATGTACACTCTATGTCATAAGAGCACTGAAGGATTACGGGGTCACCTGGGTATTTGACGTAATTTCTAACAGAATCTGACACCCACAAATGTTAAAACCTATAAATATTTCAGTTACTTTGTCAACATGGTGAGCTGAGACTTGGGAGGGGTTTGATTTGTTTAGGCCGCTCCTGTTCGTGTTATGTCATTGTGTGTTCAACAAGAGTTTGCACAGGTAAAACCCTGATCTCTCCCGCTTCCCTTATTTGAATTGCCTATCTGATAAAGACAGGGTGGGTTATGGGTAAAAACTTGACTGACAAACATTCCCCAAGTCGACAGGGCCCAAAGATTAAAACAATGTGTTAAATCCCCAAAGTCCATTAGTATTTAGTCTTTGCTCTTAGCATGGTTACAGTTGTTTGAAGAAGATCAATGATATTGTCCTCACCTCTTGGTGTGACTTAATCTCCGCCACAATCTGTCTCGCCTTCACTATGTCATTCGTGGCCATCAATTTTCTTTTCAAGATGGCGAGTGGCACGTCGGGGCTGGGAGTGAGATCCAGGTGTTTCACCGGTTCCAGGGCCACGGGAGGGACCACTTTCTTCCCACTGCCCTGGAACTGCTTCACTTTCATCAGGGAAATCGTCTGCGAGACAAAACATGAGCACGGTGATCAGCATGAGCTGCGGGTGCACGGCAGGCACCCAACAAGGGGAGATTTAAAGGGCTCAGTCCCACCCCGGACACAAGTGTTTACTTTTACATTCCTCCCATTGATCGTTTCCTTGTGACTAGAAGCTTTGTTGTTGTTTCTGTCACATTGTGGCACTTATTTCCGATATTCCCCATGGGAAGTAATCATGTTGCCATTGTGTTTCTGGACGTGAAATAACAGACGTGACCTGTCCCAGCGTCTCCACGGAATAGGAAAAGGGAAGTTCTTATTTTACAGGTTATTCCATATTTTGAAGGAACCCATTAGTAAAATGTCTAGCCTTTGAAGTGGGATTTTGTCTTAATGTCTGTGACAATGTTGAGGGCGCATGCTCAGAAAGGTTACAGCGCAGCACAATAGTGGAAGGCCTTGGACACATCAGGAGTTAGGTAGGGAAGACAAGGAGGGGACGCTGGATATGACTCACCCTGTTTCCGTACTGCATCACGTGGCTTGTGTTGGTGTGTTGCTTGACCAGAATAAACTGTTTATGGAGAGTTTCTTTGGTCAAGTCTTCCTGAAATAAACGGTGAGTCTAAATGAGTCAAAAAGGGGTGAGCAGCATCGGTCCCTGTTCAATATGAAGTAGAACCGCTTCCCACAGCTAAAGAACAGTTCAAATTCTTGGAAGTAAATTTATGGAAGTAAAGTCTTCATCCAGCACAGGGAAGCAGTGTCACAGCATAGTGAGCAAGGTATAAGGGCCGAGCAAGGTATAAGGGCCGAGCAAGGTATAAGGGCTGAGTAAGGGCTTGTGTTTCTGGGGTGATGATGACACAGTATATTGACCAGATTTGTAGATTTATGGCCAAATGCTGAATATCACATCTTAATATATAAAATCGAATGGTTGGTACTAGCTGCGGTGAATCTGATTGGTCCTCAGCCTCTGGCCAACCAGATTGGTGGGTCTGACGTCACCCAACTGCCACTCTCTTCCCCCTCGGCCACACACACACACACACCTCTCTCTCTCCTCTCCCCCCCCCCCCCATCATCAACTCACCTCCCTCCCCGGCGCTCCACTCACCTCTCTCCACTCACCTCCCCCCCTCCCCGCCGGCCTCCCACTCACCACCTCCCCCCTCCCCGGCGCTCCACCTCACCCCTCCCCCCTCCCCGCGCTCCACTACTACCCCCCCCCCCCCTCCGCGGCGCTCCACTCACCTCCCTCCCTCCCCTGTAGTCCACTCACCTCCCTCCCCGGTGCTCCACTCAGCTCCCTCCCTCCCCGGCGCTCCACTCACCTCCCTCCCTCCTCTCCGGCGCTCCACTCACACCTCCCTCCCCGTGCTCCCTCACCTCCCTCCTCCCTGGTGCTCCACTCCCCCCCCTCCCCGGCGCTCCACTCACATCCCTCCCTCCCCTGTAGTCCACTCACCTCCCTCCCCGGTGCTCCACTCAGCTCCCTCCTCCCGCCGCGCTCCACTCACCTCCCTCCCTCTCCGCGCTCCACTCACCTCCCTCCCCAGTGCTCCCACTCACCTCCCTCCCCGTGTGCTCCACTCACCTCCTCCTCCCCGGTGCTCCACTCACTCCCTCCCCGTACTCCACTCACACTCCCTCCCTCCCCGTGCTCCACTCACCTCCCCCTCCCCCGATGCTCCACTCACCTCCCCCCGATGCTCCACTCACCTCCCTCCCCCCCGATGCTCCACTCACCTACCCCCCCTCCCCGGTGCTCCACTCACCTCCCCCCCTCCCCGTCGTGCCCACTCACCTCCCACCTCCTGTTGCTCCACTCACCTCCCCCCCGGTGCTCACTCACCTCCCCCCCCCTCCCGGTTCTCCTCACTCACTCCCCCCCCTCCCCGGTGCTCCACTCACCTCCCCCCTCCCTGTGCTCCACTCACCTCCCCCCCTCCCCGGTGCTCCCTCACCTTCCCCCCCCGTGCCCACTCCCTCCCCCCCTCCCCGTGCTCCACTCACCTCCCCCCCTCCCCGGCGCTCCACTCACCTCCCCTCCCTCCCCGGCGGGGGGACAGGCAGTGGGCAGGCAGCCTGCAGCTGCCACGCGGCGCCTAAGATGGCGGCGCCCAGAAGGACCCCCTTCCTCCCTCGCGGAGTAACTAAGATGCCGGCGGCCGGAAGGAGAGGTGACGTGTGTGTGTATGTGTCACTGTGTGTGTGACAGTGTGTGTGTGTTGTGTGTTGTGTGTGTGTGTGTGTGTGTGTGTGTGGTGTGGTGACCACTGTGTGTGTGCACCTGTGTGGTGTGACACTGTGTGTGTGTGTTGTGTGTGTGTGTGTGTGTGTGTGTGTTGTTGTGTGTGTGTGTGTGTGTGTGTGTGTGTGTGTGTGTGTGTGGTGTGTGTTGACACTGTGTGTGTGTGTGTTGTGTGACACTGTGTGTTTACCTGTGTGTGTTGTTGTGTGTGGACACTGTCCCCGTCCCCCTCCTGTCCACTGTCCTCCCCTCGTCCCCTCCCTGTCCCCTCCTGTCCACTGTCTCCGTCCCCTCTCTCGTCCACTGTCCACTTCCCCGTCCCCTCCTGTTCACTTGTCCCCCCCCTCCCCTCCTCCTGTCCACTGTCCCTCCCCCCCTCCCCTTTCCTTCCCCCCCCTTCCCTCCCCTTTCCCCCCCCCCCCTTTCCCTCCCCCCCCCTCCCCCCCCTTTTCCCCCCCTTCTCCCCCCGCCCCCTTTTCCTAGCGGGAAATTTAACTCACGGGCAACGCCGGGTCTCTCAGCTAGTATATAATAATCACCACTACTGCCGAAAATTGTTATCAAAGCTGCAACAATTTGGGTTGTTTCTCATCAATATTTACTAATATATATATTTCAGAATTATTATATATAATGTTTTTTCGGACAGTCTGGGACTGCTGTTCCGTGTCTCTCTGGGAAGGGGACATAGAATCATTTGTAACACAACTCACACTATCAGAATCTTCCATCCAGGTGACACTGTACAGATCCCCCAGGTAGGTGTCCCGCAGCTCGTCATAGTAACAGGCGTAGGACGACTCTTTGGCGTTGGCAGCTGTGGTCGCATATACTGTGAACAGAGACCCAGCAATCAAACAAAACCATGGAAATAACAATACCAATGGCCCCCAACTCCTGCTTATACCGTGGAAATAACAGTACCCATACGTCGTCAAGGTAAACCGCGTCAAATGGACGCTGCGTGGGGTCACCATGAATTGCGTTGCCAAGATTCGTCACCCCTGCTGTAGCATAGCCTAGCTCCTTCATTTGAAGTAATAGGGTTTGTCGTAACACTGGTTTATTTCCCCCACGTAAAGCAGATGGGGGCCTTGGTACTGTGTATTTGCCATGGTATAAAGCAGGAGTTGGGGCCATTGGTACTGTTATTGCATGGTATAAAGCAGGAGTTGGGGCCCTTGGTATGTTATTGCCACGGTTATAAGCAGAGGTTGGGGACTGGTACGTTATTTCCACGTAATCCGCAAGTTGGTGGGGGCATTGGTTATTGTTATTGCCACGTATAATCAGGGTGGGCCATTGGTACTGTTTTTCCACGGTAGACAGGGTTGGGGGCCTTGGTCATTGTTATTCCACGGTATAAGCAATTGGGGCCATTGGTCATGTTATTGCCATGGAACAGCAGGAGTTGGGGGCCATGGTATCTGTTATTTTCCACGGATAAGCAGGAGTTGGGGCCATGGAACTGTTATTCCACGGTATAAGCAGGAGTTGGGGGCCATTGTTGCTTATACCGTGGAAATAACAATACCAATGGCCCCCAACTCCTGCTCATACCGTGGAAATAACAGTACCAATGGCCCCCAACTCCTGCTTATACCGTGGCAATAACAATACCAATGGCCCCCAACTCCTGCTTTCCATGGCAAAACAGTGACCAATGGCCCCCAATTGTTATACCGTGGAACGAACAAGACCAATGGCCCCCAAACTCCTGCTCTACCGTGGAAAAACAGTACAATGGCCCACCCTGATATACGTGGCAATAACAATACCAATGGCCCCCAACTCCTGCTTATACCGTGGAAATAACAGTACCAATGGCCCCCAACTCCTGCTTATACCGTGGCAATAACAGTACCAATGGCCCCCAACTCCTGCTTATACCATGGCAATAACAGTACCAATGGCCCCCAACTCCTGCTTATACCATGGCAATAACAGTACCAATGGCCCCCAACTCCTGCTTATACCGTGGAAATAACCAGTGTTCGACAAACCTATACATTCAAATGAATGGGAGCTAGGCTATGCTACAGCAGGGGTGCGCAATCTTGGCAACGCAATGTCTGCTGGGGGTCTGACAATGCATTGCAGAGAGGGGTCTGTGCTGGGTGTCTGACAATGCATTGCAGAGAGGGGTCTGTGCTGGGTGTCTGACAATGCATTGCAGAGAGGGGTATACTTGTATTCTGAGCAGGGGAACGTCTCGCCGGCTCCTCCGGCTGTGGCGGGATCTATGCGACGGATTTTTTTGTTACTAATCATTGCAAACAGACCAAAAAGATTATGGATGAAATGAATGCAAAGAGATCATTTAATGACTAAACCAGTCACAGGTGTCCCATGTTTCGGTGCAATGCACCTTCATCAGGATCCTTCTGACTTGTTTAGTCATTAAGTGATCTCTTTGCATTCATTTCATCCGTATTTTTTGGTGTGCTTGGATCCCTCTGGGTGCCATGCTGTTCCCTGACTGGGGTTTTTGCTTTTGTATTGCACCCTGCTTTTTCACTCCGTCCCCTTGTCCTACGGGCATCCCAAGTGGCTTTTTCCTGATCCCTTTTTTTGCTTCAACTTACTCTTCATTGTCAGCAATGTCATCGTACATCATTACGACAATCTGTTCATCAGGGATACCATTTCTCTTTACAATCTGGTACGAGTGGCACACGTCAGCCTGTAATAGGAGAATACTATACGTTCACCACGGACATGCCACGTTTCAGTCACACTCTTTGTCAGGCAGTGCCTTGATATATAGTGTTTTCTGTCGCCACTGTACAACGTGACGATGGGATAAAGGAAGCAGGTTGGGGAACTGTGACGGGCGTGCATATACTCCCATTGGGTATTTAATCTTTGCCGTACTTTGCACTCTGAAGGGACATTGCCACTTTTTTAACCCACCAAAAATTGTGTCCAGTTTGCATCAACAATTGAAATAGGATTTTTTTGGTGTAACGAGATAACATCAGTTGTGCAACAAACATGGAATTTGGGTGCAATCATCTGACTTACAAACCAAAATTAAGAAGTGACTCATGAGAACACGGGGCCTCTTATTCACATGCTGACCAACAGTTAACTTCACTTCCTCACCAAATCTGCAATCCTGGTTATTTGTGGCTCGCCACGCACTTGCTGCATTTCTATGGAAATCGAGTGCTATTATAATATATAAACGTAACCCGTTTCATGCTGGAGATGATGCAATGTACTGATAGATGTTAAACTACCCTGTAGATTGTAAGCTCTCGGGATCAGGGCACTCATTAACTTCTGTATCTGTTTGCGCTTGTTTGTCCTTATCTGGTATGTAACTCTGTCTGTCATTTACATCTCTCTGTACCCCCGTTGTACCGCCCTGCGGCATGTGTTGGCGCTTTACAAATAAACGATAATAATGACTAGGCTGGGTATTTTCTTTATCTTTCCGCCCACTGTAAAGGTTGAAGGGGTCAGGGTGCTGGGATTAGACTCTCTGCCACACCGAGCTAGTTATACAGACACATACCACAGAACGGCACCGTGGCACCCTTCTCACTTTGTGTGCCAACCTGCCAAAGTCCTGTATTACCAGTTTCTGAGCAAACAATGTTATCTGCGAAAGCTACTGGATATATGTGTTAAAAACTCTGTCTCCCCTGGGTCTTAACATTGAGTTTGACTTAACAGCTTTTTAAAAAGATTCCTAAAATCTGTCTATGCAATGTCCGCACATTGTATAGTATATTATTTACAATTCCATGTTTTATTCTTCTTTTTTATGTATTTTTTATTGTATCTGCAATCTTGGTTTTTCATGTATAGTTTGCATTGCGCAACATAGTTTGACCCCATCAGCTTTCTGTTTTCGGATCGCTGTTACATGTTGACATTGCTAGCTGTCTATCAACATACTGTACCTCTGCTTTGTGGGAAGGCTGTTTAATTAGGCATGTATTTAAGCATCGTACTAACTAAGCTCCACCATCCCCTGAGGAAGTGACGCTGAGTCACGAAACGCGTAGGGAGGAGCTTAGTGTTTTGAACCAGTCCAGCCACCGTTACCGCCCGACGCCGGGAAAGCGTCCTGTACCGCTGACGTCATTGATTTGCCAGTCGCGGGTGCTATTGTCAGTTACTCTCTCCCTGTGCTGATCGGGCTGGAAGCAGGTTGCGGGCGGCATCCGTGAGTTGTATCACTATCCCCCATTTATTGTAAGTGTGGCTAGTTTGTGTTTTTAATCTTTTTATTAAAGTGTAGTACGTATTACACCATCTTGTGTCCTATTCACTTCACGCATGGGTGTGCTGTATCCGGTGTACCTGCGAGCTTAATCGCCATCTTAAGGGAAGAATCACCGCGTCAGACCACGTGGGGTCCGTGGAACATCGAGGTGAAAACGTGGCACAAGTACAGATTCTCTCCCCTGTACCAACAAGATATAATCTTGTAAATAGGGTTTCTATGTTCTAGATAGGGGCTTGTGCTTTATCATACTGCGCAATTGGTGTGTCCTCTTGTTTCTGTATATTTCAGAATCACTGTGGAGTTAACCCTAAGGACACCCCCACCGGCCTGGAACTTTCCTGTTATTCCATCTACCCATCCAGAGAAGTCTCTTATCTAAGACTGTCTAATTGGACTACAGTATCTTGGACTTTATCATTAGCGCCGGGGACACGTATTTTGTATTTTTATATTTTGTCTAACAGGTTTGGAATCATCTGTTTTATGTAGCTCCCCGTGACAGCTTTGTTTCCACATATCACTGTAATTAGTGTAGGTAAGCGCTTGTAGTGGGTTAGCTTTATTGTTTGTTTGTTCAATGTTATCTGTGACATTGAAATCTTTATAGCGCCAGTAATCCCCCTGACCGGCCTGTGTGCGAGGAGATGGCCCCCACAGAACGCTCACTACATTCATCTCCGTGTAAACTGTAAAGGATTATTTCATTTTATTTTATTTGCATGTTTGCATCTACCTCATCTTTTTATACCCTTCTTCACATGAATAATGCATTTTATTGCACTCATAGTTTTTTAATCAAGTCTTTTTCAGCTCTTCCCAAGTCAGAGGTCAGTAACCTCACAGCTTTAAATTCTGTATGCTGGGCAATTCATCTGGAGCTTAACATTCCCCAGCGAGTGCGCGCCCAGATAAACACTCGCAGCTTTTATCTCACTCTCCAGAAGTAGACTTTAAAACCAGGAGAAGGAGATAATGGGCATTATTTATTTAACCGCAACACTCCGCCAATGGCCACCGTCGCAGTTTAATAAATAACCCATAACTATGAATTTAACATCTCGTCTACTGGAAAACATTTAGTTGAAAAGTTTGTCTACTTTGTTATTTAATCAGCTCAGCCTCTTCAAACTAATACAAATAACAATTCCAGTTGTAAGTTTACACTGGTGTGAGTTTTAGTCTTTCAAGTAGTCCTGGCGTTTGCATTTAATGTCCTTCAGCAGTTTTATCTTACAACACCTCTCTCTCTCCAGCAAAGAATGGCTTAAATGCATTTTTTCCCAATACTGTATCGCTCTTACGGTATATCTTCTGTCCATTATTCGACTGGTATAAGTGCGTACGTTAGCAGTGACCACCGTGCACACACGTTCCCAAATCTATTCTTTTGCGATTTATTAAAAGGTTCGAAATCCAGTGCTCCGGTTAATGGAATAAGCAGCGAATCTCTGTATGCGGCTTAAACAGGAGATAAACCGATTCACCTCTGTATTAGCAACACAGAGAAAAACAATACGAATAATTCCCATTTACAGAACGTATTCTGAACCCTACAGAAAACCCGCCCATTGACATGGCGCCATTGTTACCTGATGCCTGTAGTTGTACCATCCATTAGATCCCGCGACAAGGACCACCCAATGCTTGCCACCTTCTTCTGGTTCTTCTATGGGCAGACACCTGGTGACCAGCGCCAAACTGAACAGCACCGTCACCGGTAGAAGCATTTTCTAGCTGGTCACTGCAACTCGCTCTGAGAGAGAAGGATGAGGGGATATAGCATAAGTGTTACCACTACTGATACTACAATACCCTATAAGTATAATACTGTACATTTTTTTGTGTATAGATCTGCAGGAAGCAACGAGAAAACCTGACCTGTTGGGGGTCTCGGGGACGAGCTGAGAACCCAGCGTTATAGGGCTCTTCCATGTGTATGGGTACAAAGTCAGCACCTGGAACAGATCCCGGCCTACTCTGCCAGCGCTCGTCCTGACACACCAGGAAACTGGGCTCATTTTACTCTGTCACATGACTACGGGTATTTGAGAATTTTTGGACGTATTTTCCTGCTCTTGTCTCGCGGCTGCATTCTCCGCTCAGACTGAGCACACATTCCCCATACTGGGTTTAAGAGAAACAGCAATTTTGTGAAACATGTTTTTCCTCTTTATATCTACTTGTATTTTTGTTGAAGAACTCATCCAGTCTGAAGGGAGTTTGAAAGATGGCTGCTCCTTTAATTGAGTTAATTCATTGGGTATTACCTTCATCTCAATAATAGTGCTTTCTAATCAGATACATTCCATAGCAGGACGCTCTGGCAGTGAAATGGTTTATTTAAAGCTAGAGGACGGCTGCTGATGCCCTGGTCTGTACCCCGCCTAGAGACTGTAGTATATTAAGGAAATACCTATATGAATCATACCATTCCAATGAAATTGTTCTTTAAAAATACATGACACTGCTTATTAACAGGGTGATGATATTGTGCAAACCAATAACACTCCTCGCGGTGATGTGTTAATCATAATATCGCAACACAGTGACGAGAAGCAGCTAATGGAAAAGTTACTGTGCATAATACCGGCCCAGCAGTGGGATGCTGAAGTGATGGACTTTATCAGAAGTAATAGCTATTCTACCACTTCCAGGCATAAAGAAAATGTCAAATATAAACATATATGTGTTGTACTGTCTCATGAATAATGGGGACGCTTTCTCTTGCTTTTTAAACCCTAATTTATAAACGGCTGGTTGCAGAAAATATGCTGTTTTCACACTTACGAGGGTAATAACCAGCAGCCATAAACCTAATTAAATGCCCTAAACTGCCCTTGACTTTTCCGTGTATTAATGTACAGATTGTGAGCTCTCTGGGGCAGAGATTTCCTTTCTTATTGTGTGATTTGTTTGTTGCGCTTATTGTATTATAATTCCCTTTATTGTATTTTTTTTGTAAAGCGCTAAGTACACTGTTGGCACTAACATACACAGATCTACATGAATGCACAGAGATACACTGCCATTTATGCAGTTTATGGTTTTTATTTCTCTAAATAAAGAAATATCTTCACCGATGAATCTTACATTTATTTTGACATTGCAAAAGTGCCATAAAATGGATACATTCTGCTCAAACAGCTGCTGATCCACTGACGTGTGTTGCGATCAGTACCAAAAGCACAGTCATTCAGAATCTCGTGGACATACACCGTGATCCAGCTACCAACCCTGAGGGTGTACATACAGCAACTTCTGAGCAAAATTGGGGCAACGACAGGCACTTAATCCTGCATCTCTTTGCAATAATGTATAAACACACTGTACTCCAGTTTTGCTTCGCTGCTCCATTTGCAGAAGTTACCAGCACACATTATAATGCACCTTTGCACCAGAAAAAAAAAATCTCCCGTCCTGGTTATAACTCTGACTTAATAAGCAACTTAATACAACTGGGAACTGGAAGAACCCCGAGAGGTTCGAAAGCTTGTCATTTATCATCTCTCTGCAGGTCCAATAATCCAACCTAGTCTTTTTCAAGTGGGGTTTGCGATTGACTGCAGTGCGATGGCAATTTTGGACTGTATTGGATTACCTGTTATAGTACTGACCCTGTCCTGCTGAGACCCAATATCCAATAACTGTTTGCTGCAATCCAGAATCCAGAAACAGAAGCAGGAAATGCACAGAGAAATATTACCAGAAAAACATCCCGACTCCACCCTGACTCAAATATCTTCCATACCGAGCAACGTATAAAGCAGTCACATGTGTACAAGGTCAATACGACCCTTTCTAATAACATTCTTCTCCAACCCCCATAAATTAGAGTGTAAGCTCTTTGGAGCAGGGACTCCTTTTCCTAAATGTTACTTTTATGTCTGAAGCACTTATTCCCATTATGTGTTATTTATATTATTTATATGATTGTCACGTATATTAGCGCTTCACAGCAGTATGTACATTAATGACGCTATATAAATAAAGACATACATACAGTACATAAAAAAAGAAAACAGTCAGAGAGAGAGAGAGATAGGGCTGGGAAGAAAGGGATTAGAGTTTTTGTAATCTTTCAGTATAGGATGAGAGCATAATTCATTCAAAATCATTTATTAGCCACTTAGCTGCCAAATGGTCGCGCTGTTAAATGCCTGGAAGGGAAATAAATCAACTTGTTTTTTCAAGTGATCCTCTAAAGTTAAAACAACAACAAAATACCCCCCCTCCCCCCCCCCCCCCCCCCCCCCCCCCCACCAGCAATGAGCATTTCTGTTTTCTGTGACACGTGATATCTGCAGCTGCGAGACCAGAATGATACTGTAGTTTTACTGGTAAATTAAAAAAAACTGGAGTAAAATGAGGAGTTCAGAGATTTAAAAAAATATCCATCATTCATCAAGAGAAAATATACTGTGGATATGTGAATACTGTGCTTGTAAGCTCCACGGGGCAGGGACCTGTGCCTGCAAAATGTCTCTGTAAAGCGCTACGTACAACTAGCAGCGTTATACAAGAACATGCTATTATTATTATTCTGTAATACAAGAGCCTCTATGTAAATAATCATGTTACAATGTGTCTCTATGTACAGTATCTATGAGTATGTGCAGTACCTGTGAGTATGTGCAGTACCTGTGAGTATGTGCAGTACCATGAGTATGTGCAGTATCTGTGAGTATGTATAGTACCTATGAGTATGTATAGTACCTATGTGTATGTATAGTACCTATGAGTATGTGCAGTATGTGCAGTATGTGCAGTATCTGTGAGTATGTATAGTACCTGTGAGTATGTGCAGTATCTGTGAGTATGTGCAGTACCTGTGAGTATGTGCAGTACCTGTGAGTATGTGCAGTACCATGAGTATGTGCAGTACCTGTGAGTATGTGCAGTACCTATGAGTATGTGCAGTATCTGTGAGTATGTATAGTACCTATGAGTATGGTATAGTACCTATGTGTATGTATAGAACCTATGAGTATGTGCAGTATCTGTGAGTATGTGCAGTATGTGCAGTATCTGTGAGTATGTATAGTACCTGTGAGTATGTGCAGTATCTGTGAGTATGTGCAGTACCTGTGCGATGTATTAGCTTGTATGTGAGTATCTGGTAGTATGTGCAGTACTGTGAGTTTATAAGTACCTCTGATTATGTATAGTCCCTTATGGTATGTGCAGTATCTGTGAGTATGTTATACGTATGCGTACCTGTGAGTATGTGCAGTATCTGTATGTGCAGTATCTGTGAGTATCTGTGGGTATCAGTATCGGGTACCTGATGCCCTGGCTGTACAGATCTCTGCAGTCTGTGGCTTCTTATCGCTGCTGATCTGCCCCTGTGTGACCGCAGAGATAGGACAGAGGTCCGGCCCAAGCAATGGGACGGGAGTTCCGGCGCAGAGATGGGACGGAGGTCCGCCGCAGAGATGGACGAAGGTCGGCCGCAGAGATAGGGACGGGAGGTCCGGCCGCAGAGATAGGGACGGGAGGTCCGGCCGCAGAGATAGGGACGGGAGGTCCGGCCGCAGAGATAGGGACGGGAGGTCCGGCCGCAGAGATAGGGACGGGAGGTCCGGCCGCAGAGATAGGGACGGGAGGTCTGGCCGCAGAGATAGGGGCAGGCAGTCTGGCCGCAGAGATAGGGGCAGGCGGTCTGGCAGCTGGCTAGACCGGTGAAGACTGGATGTGACTCTATACTGAGGCCATACACACTGCAGCCAGGGGAGGCACAGGGCGTGACAGGCAGCACTCCCAGCCAATCACACACATGCTTCACCCCTTGTCCCCATCCCGTGATCCTGACTCACACAGGGGGGGGGGGGGGGGGTACTGGGTTCTGTTGTTGCTGTGAGACTGTTATTGATCACTGGGTGCTGCTGTTGCTGTTCTAGTTTGCAGACTGTTATTGATCACTGGGTGCTGCTGTTGCTGTTCTAGTTTGCAGACTGTTATTGATCACTGGGTGCTGCTGTTGCTGTTCTAGTTTGCAGACTGTTATTGATCACTGGGTGCTGCTGTTGCTGTTCTAGTTTGCAGACTGTTATTGATCACTGGGTGCTGCTGTTGCTGTTGTGGCTGTTATTGATCACTGGGAGTGAGAGCTCTTCTTGCCATATACAAAGTTACCATGTCGGCTGACAATGCACAGGACCTTGTCTATTATTTTGCAGCCAAAGGTTTTCATTGAATGAAACATGTTGGGATACATGGGAAAGGGAGAGGCTCAGTGAGTGTGAAGCAGGGGAACCTGGTTCAGTTCCCGGTGTCGGTTCCTTGTGACCTTGGGCCTGTGACCTTTATCTCCCTGTGCCTCAGGCAACAAAAACATAGGTTGTAAGCGAGGTGACACAGAATCGAGTTGAGAGATGATACGCAGTGTCTGAAGAGGTGACACAGACATCCTGTAGAAGTCGAACATTCAGTGATAGGAGTGACACAGTAATTCAATGAGAAGTGAACAGTGTGTATAGGTGCATCGAATAAAAGTAGAGGTGCGACAGAATCAGTGGAAGGTGACACAGAATCATTGAGAGTGACGATCAGGAAGTATGCACTAGTAATCAGTCAGAGTGCCAGAATGGTGGTGACATGGTCGACCACAGCATGTGAGAGGTGAACCATGAAGTCCAGATGAGAGTGTACAGAGTCAGTTGTGAAGGTGACGAGAGTCAAATCATTGATGAGGTGAACACAGATTCGTGAGAGGTGACAAACTAGAGCTGTACAGTGGTGAGATCAGTTGAAGGTCAGAGGACACGAATACGTGAGAGGTGACACAGAATCAGAAGTGACAGAAGAGGTTAGAGGTGACAAGGAGATCAGTGAGAGCTGACACAGAAGTATTGATAGACATGAACGAGTAGTACAGAGCTCAGGTGACAGAGTGACGTACAGTGAGAGGTGACAGGTCCATGGAGGTGACAGAGTACAGTGAAGGGACAGCATACTCAAGTGACACAGGCGTGAAAGCAGTACAGCTGTGATCATGAGAGTGACACACGATCGTATATGTCATCAGAATCCAGGTGAACGAGTGCGTAGAACTATCAAGAATCTCGGTGAGAGGTGCACAGGACATTGGGAGAGTAACGTGGTCGGTGAGGTGACACAGAAGTCATGAGCTGAACACAGTGTCCAGTGAGGTGACACGGTAGTGAAGATCACAGTCGAAGTGCCACGTTCGGACACTTGTGAACGATCGGTGAAGGAGAGATCGGAGAGTCACCGCAGAGGTTCGTGAGAGATTGACACAGAATCAGGTGACGAGGTGCACATATACGGTGTCGGAGGAGTGCACACGTAGAATCGTCGCAGACAGGTGACACAGAATCCGTGAGAGGTGCAGTCGTGAAGGACACAGATGTACCAGGTGCACAGAAGGACAGTGCACATACGTACATTCGACAGTACGTGAGATGCTGACACAGGTTGTCGTTGTAAAGGTGACTAGTTCCTAGAAGTGCAGTGATTGGATGGTGGAATCCAGAATCGTCGAGGCAGGTACAAGCTGCTGACTGACAGAATGCGTGACGAGGCCTAGAATCGGTGACGCGCAGAGGACATGCAACTGAATCGTAACTGTGAGCGAAGTCAGGTGCTAGTGACTCGAGTCAGTGAAGGTACTTAGCTACTTGCAAAATCCTACTGGGGTCCAACAAGTGGCAGGTCTCGAATCAGAAGGGACGTTGTCTAATACTGCAACATAGCTAACTTGCTGTCACCTATGTCCAACCACCGAAGTGGGTCACCTATGTCATTACTTATTGCATGTTGCACTGAAGGCAACATATGAAACCTAAAGAAAAGTACAGTGGCTACATTATGAACAGCGCAACACTGTCTATATCTAAAATTAACAAAAGTCAGAGGAAACTACGTGGGGTTGGGTTTCCCCACAACATATAAAACCTGTCACCCAACAATGGAACTAAGCAAACACATAATACGCGTAATCATTATCGTATCCCGATAGCGTGTGTGTCAGAATGTTCGGGTGAAAACCTGAGTGACTTGAAAAATGTGTTTTATTACATATAAATCAACCATTTACGTCATTTAAAAGGCAGAAATTCTACTTTTTTTCATCATCACTTAGAATAATAATGTAGATTTATTATGCAATGCCCTTTTGCCCCTAACATATTTGGATGAGCTATAATCCGATACAAAATACCAAATGCTTTTTTTGTTTAAATACACGATTTTAAGAGCTCATAAATAGTCTCATGGACCATCTGTAATTAGGAGAATACTTGTTTTCAGGTCAATTTTAAGTTACTAGCAATAAAGATATGTGTAAGGTTCTAATACATAACAAACATTGTTCAGCAGCGTACAAGAGAAGAGTCGTTGTTAGATTTATGCTTATGAAATAATGAATACGTACTATATACACCAATATTTTTCTATTCGAAAAAGGACCTATACTTTAACAACAAATAAGGTCCCCCTATACAGGCTAGGTATCAAAACACAATGGCACAGGTCTGTTCTAAACCCTTTACTGGAACTATGGAAAGAACCCCACTCAAGAAATGAGTGAAGAGGGCCCTGGGCCCAAACATATAAGAAAAAAAAAGGAGAGAAAGAGAGACAGAGTTATGTAAATACGTACAGTATGTAACAAAGTCTGCGTGCAGAGGCAGGAAAATTGCTGAACCAGATTTATTAAAAGCCCAAAATCCATTTATTTTAATGGGGTTCCATTTTCTTTGGTAAATGTGTTGTTTTTTGCTCCACCCTTGCTCGATTTTATAGCTGGGAGACTTACACAATATTTTGCCCTACAACACCCTCATTATAAGTCCCCCCTCGCTGACTATTATTATTTTTTATAAACTCCAAGTTTTATTAACTGTTTTTAAATTATACCAATAAAAATTACAGGGAAGGGAGATGGGCATACAAGACAAAGGGAGGAGGAAGGGGGGGATTGGGTAATGATCGAATAGAGGATTAACCGGTCTGTTTTCCTTTAAAGCAGCATCAAGCTTCCATTTTTATTTTCCCCCCTATATGTGCAGCATATACATTCAACTCACATGATAAGTAATTGCTAAGTTGCCGATCGATCCGTCTCCATGATAGATCAGTGAAGATTCGGCTAGGGGGTTATTTAAAATGGCTGTCGGTGCAGCAAAGAGTACCAAAGATGCAAAGTTCTGTGGGGAAATCATGTGACCAGCATCACTAGATACAGATTAGCACTGTCGAGAGATAGGCCGGCTCAAAGGGGTGTGCCAGGAGCCTGTTTCAGAAGAGGAAGGGGAATTGACTTTGGAAATGTTGCTATAGGAAGCAAAAAATGGTTGTTACAATTATAATACATTAAACAATGTCATTCCGATTTTTTTTTAATGCTACAATATTTTCTCATAGTACAAAACTGATATTATTTAAAAAAAAATAGCGATTATTGTTTTGGTCTGCCAGCTTTTAAGGTATTAATTACAAATAATTTGGGGTGATGACCCAATGAACTCTAACTTAGAGCAGGAGTGGCCAACCTCCATCCTCAAGGGGCCCCAACAGGTTCAGGTTTTTAAGGATATCCCTGCTTCAACACAGGTGGGGCCACTGCAATACGAGTAATCCCTGATGTGAGCCATCGATGACGCAATAACTTTTTCATAACAACTTTTTTTTGTGCCTGATGAAGGTGCTACTTCTTCACACAATGGTCTGCAATGAATTCACACAATTAATACGTTAAGACTTCCAGCTCTTAGTGTGCAGCGGAGATTTTCATCTATGATTAGTTTAGGGAGCTCTATAAAGGAAACAAATCAGTCGGAATATAGTTTTTGAAGTTTGTGAGATGCAGCCGTTTTGTTGGCGATCATAACAATTTTATGTATCATCGTTCAAATTGTTGTAAAGATAGCTTTTTGGGCTTTTGTGTTAAGAAGAGTCTCACTTATGATATCTGTAACATAGTTATCAATTTATTTCTCTCGTATTTTATTTTTCCATCTTCTTGCTAGCATGGTATTGAGTTTGTGTACCCTTATGTAAAATGATCTAAGCACTCAAAGCTTTTCCTGTCCTTTCGTTAAGTACATAATATAATTCAGCTCTAGGTTTTTAATGTCTTTATAAAAGATGTTTGAGTGTTTTTGCCCGTAACATCTCACAGTTCTATAGGTGGGAGATAATGTATTAATTTTGTTGAGTCTAGCTTTTTTCCTCTTGGTAGCAATATTAATTAGTGTACCTCCCCCCACCCACCACCACCACACCCTGACCCTTCGCTTTATCTAGCTTGCAAGTCGATAGTGGTTAATCACGCCTAGTGAGGTGAGCGCAGAACTATAACACTAGACAATAAGGGTGGGAGAGGAATGTCGTTGGAGAATGGGAATTCGTGGGAGTAAGCCAGGAATGGAATTACCGAGTGCGAATAAAGGCTCCTCGATCGCGCGCTCCAAGTGGTGCACAAATCCTACCCAACGATACCACCCCCGAAGCAATTGTGGTTACAATCGGCTCACCCATCGGATATGTGTAGGCAGGGTCCCCACCGATTCGAACACCGTTGCGCTGTCCACAAGTTGCGCCAGCTCAGAACGTAGAAAATGCATGGCAAAAAACAAATCATGGTACTGACAAAGCAGCACCCGGGAGGTAGGTGGGGTCGCTCAGAGCACATCATGCCTAAAACCTGCTCCAGTATACAGCTGTCTCGAGCCGTTCATCAGGACACGCGAGTCAAACCCCCACGACTCCCCCAACCTCGAGCTGGGTCTCCGTGGTCGTCGACTGCGATTAACCCACCTCGAATAACCAAAGTGTCACGCCAAGCCACCACGACGCAGTGCACGCCACCGACAAATATAACTTCTCCTGCAATGCCCAGTCTCCGCCCACAGTAACTCCCCCCGACACACCAGCCAACCCTTACACGATGAAGACCCAAGACCCTCCGCGCCGCCGAGCTCCCGCCCCCCCCACGCGCCGTGCAGCTGCCCACACAACTCTCCCCGCCCCCCGCTCGGCTCACGAGCAAATACCCACCCCGGCCCCCCCTACCCCATGGCACCACAACCCGCCGACTCGCAGCCGGACCAACCTCCCCCAGCCCCCCCACCCCCCGAAAACGCTCAAAGCCCAGCCACCCCCCGCCCGGACACGTCCGGTCGATTCCCCCCCAACCACCACGCCCTAACACACGGCTACCGCAAGTACCCCCCCCCAACACCCGCCCCCCAGCACCCACCCCCAACCCAACCGCTCCACCACTCCCGCCCGCCACCCCCTCCCTCCCGCCACCCCCCTCGGTAGCCAACACGCCCGTACACCACTCGGACCACCCATCGCCTCACCTCTCCGCCTCTCCCCCCTTACCCACAACGCAACCGAACCCTCCACACGCCACCCCCTCCCCAGCAACGCTCGAACGCAAACACTCCCTCCCCCACGCGCCCGAACCGAGACTGCGCCACCATACCCTGTCGCGGCTGCCCACACCCCAACCGGGCCTCCACCAGACCGCTTCCCGCCAACGCCTACCGGCCCCCCCCCCCTAAGCAACTCAATCAGACTGACCTCCCTAACGAAAATTAAACCTTGCACCACACCACCCTCACCAAACCCGCACCAACCCAACCCGGGCCAATAAGCCACCGAGACCCGCCATAACCCCGCGCGCCGCACCACAGAACCCAGCCCCAAAGCCCACCACAAGACGCCTGAAACTCGTGAAACGAGTCAAAGCGCCCTGCCCCACCACCACCCCCCCCCCTCCCACAACCACAAACCAGACACCTACCCCCGGCTCGAGCCACAGGGGCCGCCCCCCCGAGCTGCAGTAACGCCGCTCTACCAACCCCCCAACCCCCCACCACGCATCCACCCGCCCCAGGACCCACAGGCCCGAAGGCGCAAACAACCCAGCGACCGGACCACACCCCCCCTACGCCAACCCAGCTACATCAACCGCCCACCCACGCCTCCCCCAGCACCCACCCCTGCCCGCCCCCTACCCACTACCGAATGCACCGCTCACGCGCGCCCCACAAATGCGGTGCTGGCCCCCCTCCACCCAGATCCCATCTCCCCGACCCCGCCCCTCAACCCCCCCGTCACTCTCTCCACCAACGCCCACCCTTCCCAGCCGAACACAACCAACAGGGTATCCCCCCGAATAGTGGAGGTGCTGTTCCCGAGCCCCCGCGAACGCCACCAATCCCAAACAGACACCCAGTCATAGTTCTTGCCCGCTCCTTCCCCAACAATAGCCGAAACCCGAACGGCTGGCCCGACCTTCCAAGGCTTGTCCACGAACGACACGCGAAAGCCCCAGGAACGCGATCTGCCCTCCCTCTCCCAGCGCCTCCCCACCTCCCGCCCATCCCCCCAAAAGACTTACAAAACCAGCACAGCCATGCCTTCGCTACCCCAAAATGCAAACTCTTTCTCACCCCCTACCAACACCCCGCTCTCCCGCTTCCCAGACCTAACTCCCACGTGTCGGTCCCGTGCACGCCACGAGTGGCCGATCCGACCGGCCCAACCCCTCCCCCCTCCCGCCCCCCCCCACACCAGCCACCCACACCACCCCAAACATCACGGCCGCCCGACCCTCTAGCACCTGCCAACCTCCCGTTAATTCCGCCACCCCCCACCATACGCAGGATTCACCCCCCCCGTCCCGAGAACACCGGCCCCTAACCAAGCGCGCCCCGCATCCTATCACGCCACCGCGCACAATCCTATACCCCCTAACGCTCGCCACCTCATCCCACCGCCTACGCTCGACCGCTTCGCCCCTATTCCCACCCCAGCCTACACAACTACTTTAGCCATTTTTGTACCAAGTCCCAAATCTTTGCTAGCCGAGATAATCATTCTGCTGTGTTGTTAAACAAAGATACAGTCTACTTGTGGAGTGCTTGTACCACTGACCCTCTAAAACCTCTCCGAGTACTGTTACCTAACTCAATAGGAGGGAAATAAAACACTTGACCTAACAGAATCAGGGGCAAGAGTCTGGAGTCGGAAACTCCGCCCGAGGTACACATGATGGTCAGACCCAGCTTACGCATTAATGTTAGTACTCGATAAACTAGAACTACATAGAGGCCACATAGATGTAAATGACAAAAGAAAGAGACGCTTATGAGTCGAGTAGTACGTTGTAGTGTTCACACAGGGGAAAATTAATTTGACTATCTAGTGTAATAATGGGAACATCAGTGCCTGTTGTACAGGGTCTCTATTATGAGGACTTATGCTGGTAATAATGCGGTACGAGGCATGCGTCGTTAAGCAGTATTATATTGGGAATTGAGTGTAATAATGGGTAACAGGAATGCGGTGTTACATATTAGTATGTGGCTAATTCGTGTTTATTACATAGGGGACACGAGGCATGCCAGTGAGTTTACAGTATTATATGGATTGTGTAATAATTGGGACAAGGGTCAATACGGGTTACCGTATTAAATTATTGTGATAGTGATAATAATGGAATATACGGCTGCATCTGACGGAGTGTTACAGTATGATTGGGATTAGTGCGACTAATGGGACAAGGATAGTGCGGGGTGAGTGTACAGCGTTATGTACTATATATGGTCGGAATAGTGTAGTAAGATAATGGGGATCAGGCGGCACTGTAGTGGATTAGTTGTTATATAAATGTAAGGACCTAAAGGCATGCAGGTTACAGTAATGAATGAGGATGTGTATTGTAATAATGGCACAGGCTGTGGGTGTTCCAAGGCAGACAGTTTCTAGTCATGGGATTAGTGTAAGAATGGGAGCGGAATGCGGTGTTACAGTATATATGGGTATAGTGTAATAATGGGACAAGGCATGCATGTGTTACAGTATTATATGGGATTAGTGTAATAATGGGACAAGGCATGCGGTGTTACAGTATTATATGGGATTAGTGTAATAATGGGACAAGGCATGCAGGGTTAAGGTATTATATGGTATTAGTGTAATAATGGGACAAGGCATGCAGGGTTACAGTTTCATAGGGGATTAGTGTAATAATGGGATAAAGCATGAGGGGTTACAGTATTATATGGGATTAGTGTAATAATGGGACAAGGCATGCAGGGTTACAGTATTATAGGGGATTAGTGTAAAATGGGATAAAGCATGCAGGGTTACAGTATTATATGGGATTAGTGTATAATGGGACGAGGCATGTGGTGTTACAGTATTATATGGGATTAGTGTAATAATGAGACAAGGCATGCAGGGTTACAGTATTATAGGGGATTAGTGGTATAATGGGACGAGGCATGCAGTGTTCAGTAATATATGGGATTAGTGTAAAATGGGACAAGGCATGCAGGGTTACAGTATATATGGGATTAGTGTAATAATGGGACAAGGCATGCAGTGTTACAGTATATATGGGATTAGTGTAATAATGGGACGAGGCATGCGGTGTGTACAGTATTATATGGGATTAGTGTTATAATGGGACAAGGCATGCGGTGTTACAGTATTATATGGGATTGTGTAATAATGGGACAAGGCATGCAGTGTTACAGTATTATATGGGATTAGTTAATAATGGGACGAGGCATGCGGTGTTACAGTATTATATGGTATTAGTTAATAATGGGACGAGGCATGCGGTGTTACAGTATTTATGGGATTATGTAATAATGGGACAAGGCATGCAGTGTTACAGTATTATATGGGATTAGTGTAATAATGGGACACGGCATATGGGATTAGTGTAATAATGGGACAAGGCATGCATGTTTACAGTATTATATGGGATTAGTGTAATAATGGGACAAGGCATGCAGTGTTACAGTATTATATGGGATTAGTGTAATAATGGGACAAGACATGCGGTGTTACAGTATTATATGGGATTAGTGTAATAATGGGACAAGGCATGCGGTGTTACAGTATTATATGGGATTAGTGTAATAATGGGACAAGGCATGCAGGGTTAAGGTATTATATGGTATTAGTGTAATAATGGGACAAGGCATGCAGGTTACAGTTTCATAGGGATTAGTGTAATAATGGGATAAAGATGCAGGGTTACAGTATTATATGGGATTAGTGTAATAATGGACAAGGCTCAGGGTTCGTATTATAGGGGATAGTGAAATAATGGGATAAGCATGCAGGGTTTACAGTATTATATGTTAGTGTAATAGATGGACGAGGCATGTGGGTTACAGTATTATGGGATTAGTGTAATAATGAGAACAGGCATGCAGTGTACAGTATTATAGGGGATTAGTGTAATAATGGGACGAGCATACAGGTTACAGTAAATATGGATTAGTGTAATAATGGGATAAAGCATGCAGGGTTACAGTATTATATGGGATTAGTGTAATAATGGGACAAGGCATGCAGGGTTACAGTATTATATGGGATTAGTGTAATAATGGGACGAGGCATGCGGTGTTACAGTATTATATGGGATTAGTGTAATAATGGGACAAGCATGCGGTGTATACAGTATTATATGGGATTAGTTGTGTAATAATGGGACAGGCATGCAGTGTTTACAGTATTATATGGGATTAGTTAATAATGGGACAGAGGCATGCGGTGGTTACGTATTATATGTATTATTAATAAGGGACGAGGCATGCAGTGTTACGTATTATATGGGATTAGTGTAATAATGGGACAAGGCATGCAGTTTACAGTTATTATATGGGATTAGTTAATAATGGGAGAGGCATGCGGTGACAGTATTATATGGTATTAGTTAATAATGGGACAGGCATGCAGTGTTACAGTATTATATGGATTAGTGTATAATGGGACAGAGGTGGGCTGGTGTACGTATTATATGGGTTGGTGTATTAATGGATAAGGCATGCAGTGTTACATATATAATGGGATTAGCTAATTAATGGGACAAGGCATGCAGTGTTACAGTATTATATGGGGTTAGTGTATTAATGGGACGAGGCATGCAGTGTTACAGTATTATATGGGGTTAGTGTATTAATGGGATAAGGCATGCAGTGTTACAGTATTATATGGGGTTGGTGTATTAATGGGACAAGGCATGCAGTGTTACAGTATTATATGGGGTTGGTGTATTAATGGGACAAGGCATGCAGTGTTACAGTATTATATGGGATTAGTGTAATAATGGGACAAGGCATGCAGTTTACAGTATTATATGGGTAGGTGTAATAATGGGACGAAGGCTGCAGTGTTCAGTATTATATGGGTTAGTGTATTAATGGGATAAGGCATGCAGTGTTACAGTATTATATGGGGTTGGTGTATTAATGGGACAAGGCATGCAGTGTTACAGTATTATATGGGATTAGTGTAATAATGGGACAAGGCATGCAGTGTTACAGTATTATATGGGATTAGTGTAATAATGGGACGAGGCATGCAGTGTTACAGTATTATATGGGGTTAGTGTATTAATGGGATAAGGCATGCGGTGTTACAGTATTATATGGGATTAGTGTAATAATGGGACGAGGCATGCGGTGTTACAGTATTATATGGGATTAGTGTAATAAGGACGAGGCATGCGGTGTTACAGTATTATAGTGGGGTTGGTGTATTAATGGGATAAGGCATGCAGGGTTACAGTATTATATGGATTAGTGTATTAATGGGACAAGGCATGCAGTGTTACAGTATTATATGGGATTAGTGTAATAATGGGATGAGGCATGTGGTGTTACAGTATTATAGGGGTTGGTGTATTAATGGGATGAGGCATGCGGTGTTACAGTATTATTGGGGTTGGTGTATTAATGGGATAAGGCATGCGGTGTTACGTATTATATGGGGTTGGTGTGATTAATGGGATAAGGCATGTGGTATATACAGTATTAATTATCCTATTAGAAGACCTGTCACCGGGCTACATATATAACACTCTTTACTGGATGGAGATTATTCTATGTTGCTGGTTTGTTGCATGGCATCCCTTGTGCTACTCTCTATGGTTGCTGGGGTGTAAACAGACTGTCTCCTCCTTTCTTTCCCTACTTCCCGTCTCTATGGTCTCCGAGGCCCTGTGCTCCTGTCAGGCACTGCTACGGTCACCCTGCGTGGGGTCCTGGCAGCTGCCAGCAGTTCCGTGTCCACGTCTCCGGGGGGGAGGGACCGAGAGCAGGCCGCCCGGGGACCGAGAGCTGGGAGGGGGGTGAGAGACCGAGAGCAGGCGGCCCGGAGACCGAGAGCAGTCCGCCCGGGGACCGAGAGCAGTCCGGCCTGGGACCTTGAGCTGGCAGGGGGGTGAGAGACCGAGAGCAGTCCGCACGGGGACGAGAGCTGGGAGAGGGGGGGGGGGGGTGAGAGACCGAGAGCAGGCGGCCCGGGGACCGAGAGCAGGCCGCCCGGGGACCGAGAGCTGGGGAGGGGGGGGGGGGGGGTGAGAAGAGCCAGAAGCAAGCGGCCCCGTGGGACCGAGAGCAGGCCGCCCGGAGACCCAGGTCCCCGCCTCCTCAGACTGTCCGGGGCAGGTAGGGTGTCACCTGTATGCAGCTCCTCGGTGCACCAGAGCGGGTAGTTGCCCCCCTCACTGAGCTCTCAGTATCATTATAACTGTTATTATTAGCATCAGTATTTACTGAGCCCCTAATATCATTATTATTACTTATTTACTGAACCCTTATCAGCATTATTTAAAGATGTATTTACTGAACTCCTTAATATTAGTTATATTTGTTTACTCCTTTCTTAATATAAGTCATTACTAATATTTGCAACCCTTAATATCGTGATCATCATTAATGTATTTATTTGCTCAAACCTTAATCTCATCATCACCATAGGTTAACCGTGCAATATTCTACTATGATTAATACTACATTATTGCTGACGGTGATGTGCACTTTGGATATTAAATAATGTCTTAATATTTCAGTTATGATCCAAAATAGTTAGTTAGATTAACATACTAGTAAATGATGTATTGTTCCAGGATATACTTGAAAACGAGAGGTAACTCTCAATGTATTACTTCCTGGTAACACATTAATAAATAAATGTATTAGATATTAATGTCTGTTTCCTTTTATATCAGGTCATGATTTTGGAGCTGTGACTCTTGGAAGTTTAAGGAACCTTTCACAATGTCTTGGTTTACTGATCTGGCTGGAAGGGCTGAGGATCTTCTGAATCTAGTGGATCAAGGAGCAGCGACCGCATTAAGCAAAGGGAAAGATGATGTTGACGGTGTCATTTATAGTAACACTGATTCCGAAAATTCAAGCCATTTCCCAGAGGGTCAGAAAAGCACAGAGACATTTCAGACATATGCAAAGTCTAGCTTCATCTCATCAGCAGCTGACAATATAAAGCAACAAAAGGCAACAATGTTAGCTGGCACAGCCAATGTGAAACTTGGGTCTAGGATATCCACTGAGGCTTCCCATAGCTCCTCTGTAAATGTCTCATCACAGAAGCCCGCCACACCATTTGTGAGACGGAAAAAGTCTGAACCAGATGACGAGCTGCTATTTGATTTTCTCAATAGCTCAGACAAGGTACACAATGGGGGGTCGGATACTAAAAAAGAAACGAGTAAGGAGACACTTTCTCTGAGTCACTCTGGACGATCCAGTTCTCAAAGTGGCAAGGCTTCTGAAGAAACCACTACTAAGGTTCAAGGTAAAAAAAACAAACCTGTAAAAGAAAAATGCATCCATAGACTTGTTCCCAAATTCGATTGCCTGCAAAACGTTTCAACAATCCTCAAGGGGCTAATAAATGTCGCCAAATTAGTAAGCTTTTAGCATAATCTCCAGAAAGTGAGCAGTGTGTGCGCGTTGTTTATAGTCTCTGCATTAAGCAAATCTAGCAATTTTATAGGATTTTGAATATTAAACAAAACTGCACATTGGCTTCTTGGCTAATAACTTGGAAACTCTGATTCGGCTGCAGTTTTTTCCATGATTCAAATAGGGCAAATTTTGCAAGGTTCGTGACCTCATGTGAAAGTTTTGCACATCTGTGCACCGGGACACTTATCCTGTCCCGCCTTGACTACTGCAACCCTCTCCTAGCTGGCATTCCCATTGTCCGTCTCACCCAACTTCAATCCATCCAAAATGCTGCCGCTAGACTCGCCTACCTCCCTCACTGCTCTTCTGCTGCGCTACTGTGCAAATCCCTACACTAGCTTTGCCCTCTAGGAGCGTGCTGCTAATGATTTAATTTGGCCCAACAGAAAATGTAAAACAAATGTGTATGTATGTATACACACACACACACACACTAATTATCGCTGAATAGACCAATAATGTTGATATCAAAAAACGGTCTGTACACTAGACAATAATATGACGGTAGATCAAACCTTGACAACTATAGAGATAATGTAGACAATGTAAGAGTGTCTATATTCATATAAGTAGGCAATACAAATAAAATCAATACTTATTGAAAGTCCACAAAAGATATAGGTGTTCCTGGGTAAACTTTGCAGCTTCTTATAGGATACCTGCATCCACATAGATCTATTAGAAAAGAAAAAAGAGAAGCGCGTGCCCCGTAGTGTAAAACTGTCAAATATTTATTGCCAAACTTGAAAAATATAAGGTAGCACACTCACAAACGGAGCTTGAATATCAGCATGTAAGAGAGAGATCTCTAATGATTACTCATCTGCAACAGATCTCAAATCTCCGGTATCAGTAACAGGGAGAAGTTCTAATGTGTCCAATGCAGCACAAATTGCAGGTTAACGGAGGAAAACTCGGCTACCAAGTAGCGTGTATAGAAACTGCAGCCTTCCGGTACACTGGGCACACAATGCGCGTGAAACAGTTGATTGGGGGCTCGTAGGCGTCTGCGTGCGTGATGACGTAAATCGTCCGTCTCATCCGGGTCCCTACGGGTATATACCCTTCAGGGTATATTTCACAGAACATTTGTATGCATTTAGCATAGGGACCTGCTATTGAGACTTACCTTGACGTTGGTTAGCAGGCTTAGCATTATTTGATCAAAGGATGTAACCAAAAGTCTCCTTTGTCTTATAGATTTAGTTTTCACTATGTATATTTATTTCCCCATTTATTGCTATCCCAATGGGAGAAGTGCAGGGATTCACTTTCTGTTTTTGCACATTTGTATTTGTTTTACATTCTCCCGTGCTATTTCTGGAATTCCCTACCTCGCGCCATCAGACTCTTTCAGACATTTAAAAACTCACCTTTTCAAGGAAGCCTATCTGGCATACGCCTAACATCCATCACCCCCCTCCAACCCTATTGGGACTATCTGTGTGGCTGCACCATACTCCATCCTGTAGCATACTCTGTTCCACAATGAGAGCCACTTTACCTTCTTGTTTCAACCTTGCCCCTTATTCCCTTTAGATTGTTAGCTCTCCGGATCAGGGCATCATTACCTTCTGTATCTGCTTGCGCTCATCTGTCCTTATTTGTATGTCATTCTGTTCATGACATTTACATTATTCTGTACTCCCATTGTACCACGCTGTGGAATATCTTGACGCTTTACAAATAAACCATAATAATCATTATTAGTTCATTACTAAAAACTACGAGTATATGTCAGGAGCCCCTTGGGATACCAAAACGTGTGAATGCGGATGAAAAAAAGGTAAAAGATGCTGAAGAGGACATACTAAAACTAGATGGATAATTTAGGAAGATTAATAGTTAAATGCCCACTAATATATTGCAAAAAATATGAATAGCGATTTGGCAAAACGATTTGTTTTCCATGCAGTGCCAATGCAATCAATTGCTTCTTTGTTTTTTCTGCAGAAGCCACAGAATATTGCTGCACCATACATTGCATTTGGTGTAATGTACATATCATTTTATCAGCCAGAAAGTATTCAAATAAATAATATTTCCTCCCGTGTCATGTGAACAGATATATATTGTTGTGTTAATAATTTGTTTTGGGCAACAATAATTTGGGCTTGGCCAGCCTTCTATAATGTTTATTGATTGAACTCAGAATTTTGGATTGTAGCCTGTCCGTTACTCACAGATTTATAATATTTTACCCCCTTTCAATTTTAGGCAAATGATCCCCTTTCCTGTACTCTTCACAGGTACTCTTGATGATTCACATTCTGGATTAAGTGCTCAGGTGGATGTGGTCAAAGAGGACACAAGGTCAGAAACCGCATCCAACTCAAGCCATACAGCTAACGGAGACCAAAAGTCACATGAACTGTCCAATCTACGTTTGGAGAACCAGCTCTTGAGAAATGAGGTTCAGTCTCTGAACCAAGAAATGGCATCTTTGATTCAGGGGTCTAAGGAAACGCAAAAAGGTAGGTCTGCTTCAAGAAGGAACTGTCTTTTGTGGTGTCTTTACATTTGAACAAAGGCTTTCTTGTCTGTGAACTATACTGCCTTGGACATTGGTACACACAGTGCCACATTGCAGTGCCTTCCCAGAAGTAAAAGAGCAAAGGAGAAAACCTCTTCATAGTTAGATTGCAAAGTTTAACTACAACTGGCACAAGAAAAAGTCGATGTAGGTATATAGGTAAGATCATACGTACCATAAACATTGTAAAAGGGGTGCAGGATGTTTTTCTACTTTCTGGTGACTCAAACCAAATTAGGTTGGTAACCATTATTGTATAAGCTGTTGGGAGACCAAATATTTAGAGTATAATGTATTTGTTGATTCCTTTTTAGCTTACCAACAGGAGAGTTGTTTAGAGATGTAATAGCCTGGGCAGAGTTTGCAAACCACCACGGGTCTCTTTCTTCATGTGTTGTACTTGAAGCATTCCATATACAGTACCTTGAGTTAGATTTAAGCACACATAAAGAAGAGATGATAGGATTCTGAATGCTGTGTGTATTATGATTTCATCTTTAAATAACCCTTCCTGGTCTATTAAAAGATGTCATATCGTAAGATAATCTATGCTTCTCATCACCAACATGGCTACTAGTCATTTTTACTACCAGGTAAACAGAGGATGTTTAGTGTATCCCTGTAGCAACATATATTACGCTTTCTTTAAAGAGTTGAATGACGCACGGACAAGAATAGAGAAATGGAACGGCAACAATTCAAAAAGTGACCGATCGGTAAGAGAGCTCCGAGCTCAGGTGGAGGATTTGACGGAAGCCATGACTGCAAAGGACTCCCAACTGGCTGTGCTCAAAGTGAGGCTGCAGGAAGCCGACCAACTGCTCAGCAGCCGGACAGAGGCCCTGGAAAACCTTCAGAGTGAACAATCCAGGTACTCAAACGTTCGGTCATTCTTCCGATAACGAATGCTTTTTCTGTTTCCTAAATGTGCAATGATATCTGGGCCTCGGGCCCCTAAATGCGGCTTCACCTCTTCTGCCTCAGACACAGAAATCATTTCTTCTTTCTTCCGGTGTGTTGATCTTTCACGTACACAAATACACAACACAATACTTGATGCTTTATCTGGAAGCCACAAACCAAAGAAGACAGACAGAGGCGCATATTACTTGTGACACCCCACAATATGGATAATTATGGGTTTTCGTTTTTTCGCTTATTATACGTGCTACTAATAAACTTCTACAGGAAACAGATTAACTGTAATTTACTACAGAAAAGAGACTTCATATACATATAGCGTTCTTTGTGGAGGAAATGTAATTCTTGCATAGTGCGATGGCACATACGTTTGCAGATTGAAATGTTTCTTGGGGTTCTTGGCCTTTTAACAGGTTAGATGTTTGTACGACGGACCCACAGGGCCTTTCAAGCCCCGGTGTAACATGTACGTTTTATCCCTTTTACGGGTCTAATATAAGGAAGCTCACATTGAATTCAGTGTTTGGTTTTCCTAGCTGATGGCCTTACTGAAATGTCTTTGCAGAATTCTGCAGGATCACAGTGAAGGAAGTAGCATTCACAGCCAGGCCTTGCAGACCACACAAGAGAGACTTCGGGAAGCAGAGTCTGCACTGAAAAGGGAACGAGAAAGTTACAAACAGATGCAGGTCTGAGCGATACAAACACAACCACCTGAAATATCCTCGCAGAGTGAAATCCTGTATTTGCATTTTGGGGCACGTGGGTGGTCCTTGCTTGTTGCATTTGCTGTTAGTTTTTTTTACTGTAATTGGCGCAGTGACAGGGTTTTTTTTCAGCGTTTATTCTGCGGAGCTGCTCACACGGCTGCTAACATTTGCGCCACGCACGCGGTTTCCCCTTCCCCCCCCCCCGTAAAATGCTGTTTAAACGCATTACGTGCTAAAAATATTCCTAGCAAATCGGTGCTGCATTCGATATTGATGATGGTAATTACTAGCACGTTAAATCAGATTCAGAAATATATATTTGTTATGCTTAACCCTTTTTGGCTCCTACGAGTGTCTTCCCCCAATGAAAGGGTTTGCTTAATCAGACTTTTTAAAAAAAAAAAATTATACACTTTTTGCCTTTTATATAACATCATGAAGGGCGATTATTTGACACTTGCAAAACATTATTTTCCTTATAGCCATGTAGAAACCTGAAAACATATAAAGGGAGATGGAGAGATGGAGAATAGTAGGAGAGAATATTTCAGCTGCTTTGTGTTCCAACTTTTTAAAGAGCCGTTTGGTTATTAGAATACTTGTCTGTATTTGATTATCCATATTAGGTGAAATGTCCTATTTTTTTGGAAAATATCTATTGCGTGTCACGTTTGTACAATATTTTCCATAAAATGCCTGCTACCGTCTTTGGAAACAGGCTATTTTATTTGAGGGAATGGTGTTTTGCTCTCTGGGGAAATATTGGGTGCTGTGGGTAAGAATTGATAGGAGGAGGGGAATGGTTTGTGGAATACATGTACTAAAGGCAGGAATGGGTGTCTTCTAGAATGAGTTTGCATCTCGTCTAAGTAAGATGGAAGTGGAACGTCAGAGTCTGGCGGAAGCGGTCGTTGCAGCAGAGAAGAAACAAATGGAAGAGAAGCGGAAGAGCGAGGACTTCCAGCAGCAGCTGAAGGCAGCTAAAGGAGGAGTGGAGTCTGTGAAACAGGAAATGATGGACTATAAGCAAAAGGCCACTCGCATACTGCAGGTGAGAACACCCGCAAAAACAACCCACTTTCACTATTTGTAGAACAGTGAGGCCTCCTACAATAACAACCAATGTCCTAAGGCAGCTGTTCCCCCAGGTTTCTGTTCTATGGGAGCTTTGCAGATTACAGATTTAAACTAAGCCGTTCTTGTGCTCCTCAGCAACATGCTGCAGTACACATAGTCTGTGCCCACACTCCTTGTTCAAAGCTGCTTCTAGCAAATGACTGCCGCAGCCACTCGCATCATCTCCAACACCACAAGCACGGAGACGTGTGTGTCAGGGCCACAAGCACGGAGACGTGTGTGTTAGGGCCACAAGCACGGAGACGTGTGTGTCAGGGCCACAAGCACGGAGACGTGTGTGTCAGGGCCACAGCACGGAGAAGTGTTGGTCAGAGGGCCACAAGCACGGAGAGCCGTGTGGTCAGAGGGTTACAACACGGGAGACGTGTGTGTCAGGGCCACAAGCACGGAGACGTGTGTGTCAGGGCCACAAGCACGGAGACGTGTGTGTCAGAGGGCCACAAGCACGGAGACGTGTGTGTCAGAGGGCCACAAGCACGGAGACGTGTGTGTCAGAGGGCCACAAGCACGGAGACGTGTGTGTCAGAGGGCCACAAGCACGGAGACGTGTGTGTCAGAGGGCCACAAGCACAGAGACGTGTGTGTCAGAGGGCCACAAGCACGGAGACGTGTGTGTCGGAGGCGCAGGGACTGCTGGGAAAATCCACAATGCAGCTTTAGGAGAACGTTGTTGGGAATCTTAAAAGGCTAACTGATCGTTTGTCTCCATTTCATCATCCGTTCCCTTTCCCAAACTATAGTTTCCGGTGGAAATGTTTATTCCCCTTTATGTTACTGTCGGCCAACAGATCATAGTGTTAATGCCCTCTAAAGTGATGTCTTATATTTCTTATATCTGGCTTTTCTCAGTCAAAAGAGAAGCTGATTAACAGCCTGAAGGAAGGCTCGGGTATTGAGGGGCTGGACAGTAGCACAGCCAGCACCATGGAAGTAGAGGAACTGAGGCACGAGAGAGACATGCAGAGAGAGGACATCCAGAAACTCATGGGACATATCCAGCAGCTGAAGACAGAACTGCAGGTGAATACGGTTCTGTGCTTCCTGCTACTTTTACTAAGTCTTAATATCCTGGTCATTCTATTTTTGGGGGTGGAAATGTTCATTTATAAATTGACATTTTAACCTGAAAAATTGGACATTTGTGGATTAACTCATTAGCTCAGTTCCAATCCTTGATAAAGCACCAACAGGTGTGAAACGTGCTGGAGAATGTTTTTGCCTCCTCTTTAACATGGCTAAAATAAAATAATTATTTTAAAATTCTTTATTTGCCCTTTGTGCACATTTTGGTTTAACTTTGTTTCATCGTTATTACCACTTATTTATTTATTTATTTGGTCTCCACCAGTGTTTGTAGTACACAGTTTCTCCTTCACATTAACACCCACCCTACCCCCCAAAAAAACAACAACTGTATACTGACACGTAGCAGCTATACATAATAATCTTATTAATCTAATATCAAATATGGCGTATGAACTTGTCCTCTTAGAACCATATGAACAATTTCATCTTCTTCCAAAACAATTACTCCCATTCCTGTCTCCAACTACTCCAGCAATTTGCTTGTTCTCAATTTAAAGCACCAACTCTAACAGTCCCCAAGCAGCTGCAGAAATGTGTTATTACTCCAGCGCTTCTGTGGTGATCTGCAATAAATCTGACATTTTATTCCGTATGTAGGAAAGTCAGCGATGCGCTAATACCCTGGCACCCAGAGGAAGGAAAGACGCGTTTATATTATACGATGTTGCATACATTGTTTTTAGTTTATTTCCTTTGCAGGAATTATCCAGGGGTTTTGGCGTTCTGTGTTTTCACTGAATGTAAACTGAGTAACAACATTTTACTGCCACGAGGGGGCAGTTCACTGCAACAGTGGAGTCATGAGCAGGATAGGTCATCTTTCATGTATTGCTTCACTTTCAGGATATGGAAACTCAGCAGGTGAGTGAAGCTGAATCGGTCAGAGAGCAGCTCCAGGATCTGCAGGAGCAAATAGCCGAGCAGAAGAGGGCAAAGCAGGAGCTGGAGGCTGAGCTGGAGCGGCAGAAGCAGGTAATGACTGCAGTGTGTAACTCTTCAGCACTGGGAAACGTGTGTGGCAAAGCTCTGCATTCATATCTTAGTGGCCAATATTCGGGACATGCTGACGCATGAGATGTGCAAAATGCATTTGCAAATTATTAAATGTCTCCCGTCCCCCCCAATATCAATTCTCGCCACGTCTGTAGGCTAATAATGTCGTTAGTAAGTTAGTAACCTTTCAGAGAAGATCGCACCAGACGGTGAGCGAAACGTGTGCTATATAGGCTCAGCGTTAAGCGACGCCATCTATTCTAGAGAATTCGGCAAATCGCCACAAAATTACCATGCACATTGATTTAAAACGTGTGAACTCGGACTTGGCCATGGCTATTTTGGCCAGTGAAAAGGGGCACATTTTACATGGTTTGTGACCTCGTGAAGGTTTCACACATCTACTGAGTCCAGTGGACAAAAGGGATATAGTTCATCCTAATGAAAGTATGTATGATGGGAATAGATGGTCCTGCATTGTGTTTCTTGTGTCAAACAATTTTGCGTTAAAATAAAGTGATTTGTATTACAATTATGGAATTTGTGCTGTAATCTGCAGTTGGACATAATTTGTAGGATCAGCAGTAAAAAAATATTGGTACTTTAACAAATTCACTATTCAGCAGCAAAATAAATAGCCTGCGGAATTGGGATGTGACTAAATACAAAAAAGGTTGAATTGTTAATTTAAATAAGCTATCAAAAATACTGCTTTGTAGTAAAACATTTTTTTCCCCCATAATCTTGAATTGCAGGAATTTCAGTACACAGAAGAAGAACTTTACAGGACAAAGAATACTCTGCAGGGCCGGATCAAAGACAGGGAAGAGGAAATTCAGAAGCTCCGGAATCAGGCAAGTGTGTTATGATAGTGTGGTGTGTTGCAGGTGTTTTATGATTGTGGG
>CM071575.1:46165503-46316875 GCA_036426205.1 Ascaphus truei
GGTGTGTTGCAGGTGTTATGATTGTGTGGTGTGTTGCAGGTGTTATGCTCGCGCCCCCACAGCAGACAAGTTCTTCATAGATGAAATGATAGTGTACAGAACTTTGCAACCTCATAGGTTTCCGATTCACGTGTACTGCGGAAATACATTTGAAGATGAAACCCGCTGAGGTTCTGAAAGCTCTGTGTGCTATGATTTAATGATCTATGCAGAATTGTAATGCTGGTCCGCTAAAAAGTGTCACAACCTGCATGGGATCTGCTTTTCTCCAATACATCTACTACAACCTTAAACTACATGTTCAATGGAAGGATTTTACTGAATAGAACTTTGCCTTTTACTTTAAAGGAGCAATCTATGGAATATCCTACACGTGTGTGGGGTTTAAACATAAACAAATCCGTTCTGTAGTATTAGACAATACTTACCTTTTTATACATTAATTTTTTTCAATTCAACTCTGCCATTTTTAACGAGTTTTAATATACTGCGCATCCATTGATTTCTATAGCAGGGTTTAGAAAACTTCCCCAGCAGTGCAAGATGTTTGCAACACTTTCCTGTTTGTGATACTTTGTTGCCCATATTCCCAGCCGTTTAAGCTGCAAACTGTAACAATAGATAATGTTACCTTAGTAATACAAGGATACGTTGTAGTTGCTGAGTTACACTGACTGAAGGATTGAAACTGAAAGGCAGCCATTTAGTGAAAACAGGGAAACAGGATCTGTGCTGATTGATCATGGGAGAACAAATCGATCGTCAGTTTAGGTAATTAGTTTTCTCTAAAAATAATCAAAGGCGGCATATATTACAACAAAATATATATATTTTAAGGGCCACGGGGACTGACTCTTTAAACTGTCTCGACTTACTCGCTCCAGCAGTGATGGCATTAAAAATGTTAGTCGTTACTGTTAACACTTTTGCCCATAGTGAACTGTGTGAATGAAGAGAGGAATTCTAGTGGAGTTCTAGCCGTGTTACCGAGGCAAGATATTAATTTCTATCTTTGCTTCTTTATGGTCACTGTATCTAAATACTTTGTGAAGGAGGAGTGATAAGTCCTCTGCTTAAAGCAACTGACTGGTCTTTAGGTACCACATTAGCTGTACCAGATTTTGGTACAACCATTCTATCTCTATATAGCAGAGGAATGGGTCAGGGGCCCAGAATGTAAAAGAAACATAATGAGATGGGACGCTCTGATCACTTTCTATAAATGCATTCGGTAACCCAAGTAACATTTATTCCATTTCCTGTATGTTGCGCAGCTTACCAACAAGGCCCTAAGCAGCAGCAGTGAGACTGAGCTGGAGAACCGTCTGCATCAGCTCACCGAGACCCTGATACAGAAGCAGACCATGCTGGAGAGCCTCGGGACGGAGAAGAACTCGCTAGTGTATCAGCTGGAACGCCTGGAGCACCAGCTCAAGAATGTGCAAGAGAGCAGCGTGACTGGCTCTTCCATCAACATGTCCGGGATGGACAGCGGGGAAGGCAAGTGTGACGGCCACTAAATGGTCTTAACAGGTTAACCACTCTTCCACAACGCAGACTTCCCTGGCACCAAAAGGGTTAACAATAAATCCCTCAACTTGCATTATATCTGTTTATTTGCTGGATGTGTGTGCGCTGCTGCTATTAAACTGGGCAGCATGCAACATTATCTGGTAAGATAATTGTCTCATGTAAAGGGATAGTGTGTTAGTTCATTAAAAAAACATTTTTTTTACCCCTAAAACAATGTCATTGGTTTACACTAAAAAGTGTATTCATCCTTGATGCAAACATTTATAATCCTTTTTTTTTGTTTGTTTGACAAACAGAAGAGATACCTTCTCAACCTAAAAACAAGAGCAGGTGAACTAGGGAGGGGAATCATTTAGACATGGGAAGACAGCAGAGAGGTCCCAGTAGTGTGCACTCGTTGCTCTTTGGAATAGTAAGTGTAGGGAACCAATGCTTATATTGACCGTGGCAAAACCAATAACGCATTATGTACAGGTCCACAATGAGAGGGACAGGAGGTCCAACAAAGATGAGCTGTGATGGTAGATAATTATAAAATAAATTTATTTCTAAATCTTAAAATACTAGGGACCACATATAGACAACAAAACGTCAAACGCAACTCACAAACCATATATAATGGCATAAATGACGGGCAGGGTAGGCCAACACTGTATGTCGTGAGTAAGACCACTATCTAGGTGTCCGGTGAGTGGGGGATTGGAGTTAAATAGTAATCCCTGAATCCGTATCCCTACAAACAGAGGGAAACCGGGGATAATCGGGTGAAGGTGGGAGAGGTACCCTATGTTCTAGACTTCCACTGACCCTATTTCCGATTCCCCATAAATCGGACATGGCGAAATGATTTCTGAAAGTCAAGTGAACAGTTTTTTGTTGCACTTTTTTTTTTGTTTGTTTTTTTTAAATTTAAGAGATTTTCTTTACAGCAAGGATCATGAAAAGGTTAATGTCAATCAGGTGTTTCCTCCTTTTCTAGCTCACCTCCTCACGGTCCAAAGACCATTCTGGACGAGGGGCACGAACACTTTGGCCCTTATTCTGTAAACCAGGGGTGCTCAACTCCAGTCCTCAAACCCTCAACAGGTCAGGTTTTCAGGATATCGCAGCTTTAGCACAGGTTGCTCAATCTCTGATTGAGCCACCTGTGCTGAAGCTGGGTTATCCTGAAAACCTGACCTGTTGGGGGGCTTGAGGACTGGAGTTGAGCACCCCTGGTTTAAACTGTGATGGCGCCAATCCAATGCTGTCGCAGAAAAATCCCATTGATTTTAATGGGGCTTTTGCGATTCAGCGATATTGCAGTTTTCTATAAGGTGCTTCTTGGCATAGAGCAACATCGCGTGATAGCGAGACGCATGAGGAACGCAGTTTCAAAGTCAATATTTTAACATACTTATCAATGGCGGATATTTGCCATGGTTTTTAGGAGGTATAGTATCTTTAAAAAAAAATATATATATATATATATATATATATATATATATCTCTGTCTCTCTGTCTCTCTGTCTCTCTCCTTTGAATATATGAGCGCGTTATTAAATTGGCTGTTTTCTTCCATGTGTTATCTAGGTGCCCGTATGCGAAATGTTCCAGTTCTTTTCAGCGATTCAGATACCAATGTCGCTGGGATGTATGGGAAAGTTCGTAAAGCTGCAACCAGTATAGACCAATTCAGGTACAAATCAATTTCTTCACATGGTCATTTTTCCTGGTTTTAATTTCTCTTGAACTCTTCCCGTGAAGAGCTTACAATAAAAAATGAGTGGAACAGCAAAGAACACCAGAAGAACAGTAACTGCTTGCCTTTGTGTAATGATTTACTGTCATCTGCAAGAAACTAACATTCAGGGGGTGAAACCCATTATTTTAACACTGCACATGTTCTCTTTTACAGTATCCGCCTGGGCATATTTCTGAGAAGATACCCTATAGCAAGGCTATTTATTATAATCTATATGGTGAGTATGGGAGGTGTGTTCCATTGTCCTATTTGTATCAGATCGCACGTATATGCAATACTGGAGGAAACACTTTCTAGATTAAATTGGATCCAGTTCTTTGCATGTCAATACTCAGGGGTGCTCATGTTATCACAACGGAACACCTCTGCCCTTTTTTTAGGAGAGGACTGAATCAGGGATCCGCCAGTCTAGGAAAATGCTGATCCCAAACACAAAGATCAGCTAGTTACTTCTTGGCTTGCAGGCAGCTCAGCGGGGGGTACACCTTGAACTTTAAGCAGGAAGATGTAGAAATGTCCTATACATGATTGTTTTGTTTCAGGCGCTGCTGCACCTCTGGGTAATGATTGTGCTACTTACCTACACCCCAGAAATGCACCATGACCACCCATCCGGCAAATAGAAACCAAGGCCAAAGATCACCACATGCTTTCTATGATCATTAACACAAGTGCCAGATAAACTCCGCTGCTGCAGAAAGGGATTCCTGGAAATCGTTACACCCCTTGTGTTTAGGTAACTGAGATGACTGCTTTATCTTGGAAACTTCCCATTGTGCTTTACTACATACTGTCCACAGGCCCGGTGGGATGAAGCAGGGAACGGGCCATGCGGCAGCTCACTGTCTTGCTAAGGAAAATAATATTGGTGATGGTATTATTATAAATACCACTGCGGACCATGGGGCATAAGGGGTACATTAGAGAAGCGGTGCGCAAGATTTGCTAGGGGGGAGGCGTGAGGCCTCTGTAACGTCCCTTACCTGCTGCCAGCCGAGTCTTCGGCGACGCATCACCATGGTAACATGGTGTCAAATGACGCCGTGAGGTAATTTGACACGTTGCCATGACAACGCGCAGCAAATTATGCTGCAGGGTCTTGTGACTTCACATGACCCGCGACGTCATTTGACGCCGGGTTCTATGTGGGGCGGGCGGGTGCGTAAGCTAGGGCTCCCAGACAGGGGGTGCACACCAAAAACGTTGCGCACCCCTGTATTAGAGGGAAGGACAAAATCATCCGTTAGCAGCTTTATTTATTTTCCTGAGGTCCGGCTGTTTATGGAAAGAAGCAGAGTTTTATTTGTGGTTTTCTTGCAATCACTTTGAGGATGTTTTAGTGCTGAGTGCTCCAGCATTACATTGCTTTGCATAGCACTAGGGTTCCGCAGCACCCTGCACGGTGGGGTTCCGCAGCACCCTGCACGGTGGGGTTCCGCAGCACCCTGCACGGTGGGGTTCCGCAGCACCCTGCACGGTGGGGTTCCGCAGCACCCTGCACGGTGGGGTTCCGCAGCACCCTGCACGGTGGGTTCCGCCAGCACCTGCAGGTGGGGTTCCGCAGCACCCACCGGTGGGGGTTCCGCCAGCACCCTGCACGGTGGGGTTCCGGGCAGCACCCGCGAGCACGAGTGGGGTCCGCAGCACCCCTGAACGGTGGGTTCCGCAGCACCCTGCACGGTGGGGTTCCGCAGCACCCTGCACGGGGCTTTCCCAGGTGGAAGTTCCCTTTAATGGATACTGTATTTTATCTCTCATAGTCGGGACTATAATCAGGGACACTAAATGTATGTAAAATGTAATAAAAACGGCCCTATTCCTTTTGTTCAGACTTCTTTTGCACTTGTAAGGTTTTAACTGTAAATAGAATTGTTTTTCTTTAACCTGTTAACATACCTGTGGGACGGTCAAATGACTAGTGCAATCTTTTAGAAAATACCTTTAAAAATTATTAATAAAACCTCAATTATGGTTTCTTCATTTTTTACTTTGTCACATTTTAAAGCTGCATATCTGCAAAGTAATATCTTACATGTATTTTTTTATTTTATAAATTAGTTATGTACTATGAGCAAATTCTTGTAGCATTTGTATTTATTTTTTTTGTTTTAAACAACTCTAAATTATATTTTTAATGTATTATAATGTAACAAGCATGTTTTGCTTCTATAGCAACCATTTACAAAGTAACATCCCCTTCCTCTTCTGAAACAGGCTCTGGCCTGCCCCTTTTCTAGCAGTGCACCAATTGTATCTAGTGACTGCCTGGTCACATGATCTTCCCCACAGAACTATGGATCTTTGGTCCTCTTCTGCTGCACTGACAGCCATTTAGTGAACCGCTGAGTCTTCGCCAATTTGACTACAGCAGAACGAATCGATCGGCAACTTAGCTAATTACTTATCAGTGTCTGGATTGTATTGATAAACATATTAAAGGTTAAAAAAAATAATAATAATTAAATGGCAGCTTGGACTGCTGCTTTAAAACTGTTTGTTTTCCCCTCGTATTACGCATTTGGAATTTCGACATGTACGATTTGTACATTTTCAGCAGGGGGAGCTGATGAATTGTTTAAACAAACCATGAAGTCTGAATAAGTTTAGCTACTAATATCTTCTCTACAGTGTTAACTGTCGCATATCTCAAATCATCAATAATAGCTTTGTACATTTTAGACAAATCTTTACTGAGATGCCAAACAATAGATATTTTGAAATACAGCAAGACCAAGACACGATGAAGAGACATGTTTTAACCCTATAACGTTGGGTTATATTACACCCCAGTCCATTGGGTATCACTTTGAAGTTGGAGGGGGTAATATATGGGGCATGACATATCAGTTCAGTATGGCTGCCTTCTACAATGAGGCGTTCCTGTATTTCCAATCACTAAACCTGTATGGGACTGCACTGAACGAAGCACCCAGTGCTCAGGACGTGGACAAACTGCAGAGAAGGGGTCTGAAGGGAAATCTGAATAATGAGGTCACCTACATGCAGCCCGTCAGTGGCATAATAATCATGAAAAATAAAATGCAATTCCCAGCGCTAGTAGGAAATGGATTAAAATACCAATTGATAAAGTCCAAGGGTTTGTGTAACAGTCTTTCACAATGGATCACAATCCCACAACGATTGGCAGTGTTGCCTTGATTTTCCTAAAGAAGATGAAGAGAACACACAGCCATTGCGCAGTATCACACGGATATTTAGAATCCCTTAACCATGAAAAAAGCCGACTGTACTTACAAGATAGCAGGCTGGAAAGTTCGGTGGATAGAATCTGTGCTTGCTTCAAGGGCTTTCTTACACCTCGTGACCCCTCGTGATGTATTTCCAGTCCTCTGTCCCGGAGTCCTCTGTTGACAAGCACACCACAGATCATCCAACTGATAAGAATAAGAGAAAGACCAAATGGTGCAATATTGCTACAAAATGCTTTACTCACAAACAATTAAAACTCTGGTAAGACACACTTGCAATGTATCCTGCCTTAAAAAAATGACACTAACTTGCCGTCTGCAACATGAGATATACCGGACCGGCTGAAGCAGCGCTGGATCGGCGTCCTCCACTCGTGGCCACGGGCGTTCGGACGCTTCTCAATGACGTCACTGCTTCTCTCCGTTGTACTCACACACGCAGCTGATGGGAAATCTCTTAGGCTCCGCCCTAAGCGTTTCGTAACCACCCAGTTCCTTCCTCGGGATTTGGAGCCGTACTCTATCGCTTACCCTTATATACCTCGATGATTAACTTTTAACCCTTTCCTTACTTGGCTAGACCGATTACTGGTTTGGTTGGCAGTATATACTGTATCCTCAATTTTAAACATACACAAGGGTCATATACTGACAATATTATAAACGTATTGCAAATCTATATGTTAACCATAAGCAAATATGTAAGAGAACAAACCATTAAGAACATATATACTTTTCCATAAAATGTTCCTTACTAAAATGTAAAAGTTTAAAAATTACAAATACATTTTTAAAACCAACAAAGCAAGGTGGAACTATATATTACCCTAACCTACTAAAAAGGATGCAAGATCAAAAGCAATGTTAAGTCCGTTGGGTGCCAATGTTTTAAGAGTATAAATCCCAAAACTTTCTCTTTTTGACAACTCATTTAACCGGTTCCCTCCTCTCCAGTTAGCTTTTGGATTCTCAATTCCTCTACAGATGAGACCCTCAGGATTTTGTCCGTGTTTTAATTTAAAATGATTGGAGACACTATAATAATCATCCTCTTGCAGCCATTGTCTGTGTCATTCATTGCGTGTTAGGGAGAGTCAAAGCAGGTGCTGCTGTTCACTGTTATCCGGTTTGTTTGCTTTTGGTCATCCCTAATAGTTGATGACGTCCAACCCCCAGTGGAAATATCTCCATTGTTCTTTACCTTTTGTATAGTACAATGCTCTTATTCCAGCACTGAGCGCTACAGAGGAGGGCAGGGGAAGGGCTGGGGCTCGGTGCATTATTTTAGGTGGATGTTGGTTACTATTGAGAATATATCTTTACTGAATACTTTATCAGCAACAGAGTTATTACTGTGAAACGCTTTATAGCAACTCAAAGTAGGCCTCTTATTGGTTGAAATGTGCACACACAAACAGATTTAAATGTGTAATCGATTCATTGTTAAAGCAATGTTCTATAACCATTGAAGAAACCATTTGTCACCGGCTACAGCAGGAGAGGCCACCTCCAGTCCCCAAGGGCCACCAACAGGTCAGGTTTGAAGGATCCCCTGACAAGTAGCTCTGTCAAGGATGGAGCCACAGGTTGAGACTACTATGCTGAAGCAGTAATATCCTTCAAACCTGACCTGTTGGTAGCCCTTGAGGATTGGAGTTGGCCGCTCCTGGTCTACACTGGTGTTTTTTTTTTTTTTAGTGTTTTTTATGCAGATGTATGTATATAGCGCCATTAGTGTACATAGCGCTTCACAGCAGTAATACACGTGACAATCGTATAAATAACAAATTATACAAATAACAGATCATGGGAATATGTGCTTCAGACATAAAAGTTACATTTCGGAAGAGAAGTCCCTGCCCCGAGGAGCTTACAATCTAATTGGTATGTAGGGAGAACGTACAGAGACAGTAGGAGGGAATTCTGGTAAGTGCATCTGCAGGGGGCCAAGCTTTATGTATCATGTATCATGTATAGTATTAGCCATGGTGCTACTCATATGCTTTTTTAAGCAAGTGGGTCTTAAAGGTGGATAGAGAGGGTGCTAGTCGGGTACTGAGGGGAAGGGCATTCCATAGGTGTCGGGCAGTCGGTGAGAAAGGTTTAAGGCGGGAGAGGGCTTTAGATACAAAGAGGGTAGAGAGAAGACATCCTTGAGAAGAACGCAAGAGTCGGGATGGTGCATAGCGAGAAATTAGGGCTGAGATGTAAGGAGGGGCAGAAGAGTGTAAAGCTTTAAAAGTGAGGAGAAGAATGGAGTGTGAGATGCGGGATTTGATCGGAAGCCAGGAGAGGGATTTCATGAGGGGAGATGCTGAGACAGATCTAGGAAAGAGTAGAATGATTCTGGCAGCAGCATTTAGGATAGATTGTAGGGGAGACAGGTGAGAGGCAGGAAGGCCGGACAGCAGGAGGTTACAGTAATAAACAGCATAAACTGTTTTACAAGCAGTGATTCAAGTTCCACCTGCCAGGCCTTACTCTATAAACATCCCTCAATACACGGCATCACTTTCACGTCATTTCGCACTTTCAGCTGTTTTGCAACAGTTCTGTTTGACTCAAAGTATTTGATATTGGTACATTTTAAAACTGGTCCTACTCCTGAACGCTGTATTAGGAATATTTGTTCCATTTGACATTCCAGTCTCCCAAAAGCAGGATCTCGGGGATGTATTAAAATGGCAGCCAGGAATTAAAAATTTAAACAGGAAAGCAAAAAGTTAAATATCAGTAATTTATCTTCATTATTGACAAAGGAGAATGGGTTATGATTGGGGAAAGATGCCGTTTTGAACACAAGTTTAGCGCTAAATGTATTTTGAAGGGAATTATTGCTTTAAAGGAGAACGTTCACCTGATGGGGATGAAAGCATGATGGGATGTGTGATATATATACTGCTGATGCATATGCAATGTGGGCAAGTGCCTGATTTGAAGGAAGAAGGTCACATTGGCTTTGATGCTTTGACAACGGAAGTCCAAAGAAGAACTCATTACCAAAAAAAAAAAAATTAAAAGCAAATGTCTCATACTATAACCCAGCATTTGTTCCAGGTTTGTATATCATGCACTCAATCCATTTATATGATTTTTTATTTTGTAACCCTATCCGTAACAATTACTGTACACTGACGCTCCCGTATAAAAACACCCACCTGCATCTTTGAGGGGAAAAACTGGAGGATCTGCGTTTCCCTTTTCCGTCTTTGTCACAGCAATTTCTCTCCTTGCCTTGCTGTATTGAACACTGTAATAAATACAAGACCTTGTGTGAATTTCTTAACCAAGCCCAACATTTTTAGGTGGGTACAGTGCAGTATGTTCATACGATATACAGATGTTTACAAGGGTAGAAAAGGCGAATTCTCAGCCCAGGGCATGTACAGCCAGACCGAACGATGATGCTACTCTTGAATTGGTTATTGTTTCAATAGAATATTACACAATGTGTTCTCGTGCAAAAATAGCCAGGATACCTTGGAAATATTGCACACATTGTGTGACCCGGGATACTATTGTCAATGCAGCTAGAATGACAGGATAAGCTTTAAAACTGGTTTACGTGCATCAGGCTTTTTCCACTTCATTTAATCTTCCAAAGCAGGTCAGGAGCGACAGCACGCAAAGTCTCCTATTATAGTTTGGCCTATAAGCTCTTTGTCACTCTGTCTTGGAACAGGAGTGGGGTGCTATAAATAGGGCCGTGTCCCAGCCACGAGCTCGTGTCCCAGCCACATCGGGATCCTATGCATGAACTTCAAAAAAGGCTTTCAAATGTCAATTGTAGAATGGTCTTAATACTGTAGGTGTGCAGGAAGGCTGCAGCAACTATTACTCTGAATCAGGGGTGTCCAACTCCAATCCTCAAGCCCCCCACCAACAGGTCCGAATTTCAGTGTATAACAGCTTCAGCACAGGTGGTTTAATCAGTGGCTCCTATTGAGCCACCTGTGCTGAAACAGGGACTTATTGAGCCACCTGTGCTGAAACAGGGACTTATTGAGCCACCTGTGCTGAAGCTGGGACTTATTGAGCCCCCTGTGCTGAAGCTGGGGTTGCTGTTGAGCACCGCTGCTCTAAATATGACCTTATTAAACGTTACACCCTCATTCTGTTGGTAAATGATGTTGGATTACTGTACCTTATCTTCCGAGCAGGTCTGGGTTACAGGTGAAATAATGTATAGAATATATATTTTGTTGCCAGATTTCGGTGTGGCAGTTATATGCCAGGAAGGGGAGACTGTGCCGTGCACACTATAAATACTATAAGTAAAACAGAACGTTAGCCACGTGCGAGAAATGGGCTGTGACAAAGTCAGTAATGAAACATGTCGCTTAAAATGCTGCAGGTAATTAATGTAATAACATCAATAAACCTCTCAACTGGCTTCTATTCTCTTCCGTAACTAGCCCAGCACCAAGTCTTGTGTATTCTCTGATACTTTATACTTATTCGTTTCTGGTTTTTCGGCCTCAATTTGCAAAGCTGTTTAAAAAAAAAAACCTTTTAAATAATGGAAAACAAGCTGGTTCTTTTTTTCTTTTTTTTTAAACCTAATCTTAAAAAGATGTTTACATGAGCCTGTTAGGGCCGGTTTGTACAATAGGCCTACAGGCTCAATTACTGGTAGGTAAATGTTATATTTATGCAAACAGGATATAGAACATGCACCTCTATCTTACATATTTATCTGCAGATAATGAGCTAAGTCACTTATTTTGCCTTGTACATGCTCGGTCTGTCAATAAGGCCATGTGTGTCTCCTTTATTAGTGCACCGAGGGATCAGATCGGGCATTACCCGGAGGTCTTTTCATGGTTCTCCCGCACATTGTTCGCGATAACAAACGGACGGACGTTGCTGCTTTTATTTTCCTGTCTCTCTGCACAATCTCTTATTTTTTCTGGAAATCAGGAGTCGCTGTACAAGTTTGGATTAATTCTATAAAAGAGAACAGTGACGCGCGAATGTGTTTTGTTAATACACCAGGAAACACGATCCATTTATATTTGCTAAGATACAGGAAATTGCAGTCCCTGCAAAAATTAACAGCTGTTGCCGGTGGTATAATGAGCAGCGACACTAAATGTCGTGCAAAATTAAAAAAAATTAATTTCAACAATTTTTTTTATTGGGTAGCAAGGCAGAAATATACAGAAGTACAGCGGGGGTAAGTGGGTTATCAGGGGGGGGGGAAACAAAAAAGAAAGGGCAGGGGGGGAGGAACAGTAGTTTGGCGAGGCTTCAAAAACAGTTCTCTTCATCAACATAACATCCTTTGCTTTTGCAAGGGGGGTTCTGGGGCAGCCTCTTTGTCCTTTGTGGGGTCTGTCTCTGAGGAAACCGGGGTGGTGACGAGGAACATAAATTTTGTAAGGTAGAATATCGAGGTGGGCCGGGGGAGGCAGCCAGGTGTACCCTCTGGCCGCAGTGTTTCAAGCTGAGGGAGCTTTAGGCTACATTTCGGCTGCCTATAAGCATTATCCAGGGTAGCCATACCTTCTGGAACTTGTCGTATGTATCATTCAGAAAACCAGTGAGTTTTTCCATCGCACGTACAAACCGTACCTTGTTTCTAATTAGCAGAATTTATGGTAATTTATCTTGTTTCCAAAGCCTCCTTACGGCACACCGTGCCGCGGTGATAATATGAGTTATTAGCTTGTTTTCCGCCCTAGCGTGGCCTTGAAGTGGTTTGTTTAGTAGAAACAGCCACGGATCTAGGGGGATGTCCGAGCCCATGATCTGGCGGATCCAGGATCTCACCTGCCTCCATAGGGCCTGCACACGGGGGCATGACCTTCACATGTGCAGAAAAGAGGCCTCCCCACCGCAACCTTTAGGACACATAGGGGAGAAGACTGGGACATATTTAGCTATATTCTTGGGGGTATTGTATCATCGGGTCAGTACTTTGTACGAATTTTCCCGGGTGGTTGAACAGATTGAGCTATTGGCTACAGCTTCGAAAATATCCTCCAAATCCTCCTCCTCACCCAGACCGGTTTCCCATTTTTCTATAAATTTAAGCTTAACTTGGTCTTCAGCTGGCAGGGAAAATTTGGCTGTATATTTTCGATATCAGCCTCTCGCAGGAGTCTGCTCCCAGACAGAGTCTCTCAAACAGAGAAATAGGACTAGTGGGCTCGACTTTAGTGTAGAAGGCCCTTAACTGGAGATAACGAAAGATCTCTCCCGGTGGAACTCCCTTATCTTTAACCAAATTACCAAAAAGCGTCACTTTGAGATCATGGCTGAAATCGAAAAGTCTACAGATATTTGCTTGCCGCCATTTCGCACGGGATTGTTTGGGTAGTCCCGGGAAAAAACCCTCTTTCCCAAAATTACATTTTAATATGAATAGTAACAGGTTTTTTTCATAATGAAAGATATATTTCATAGCTGTACAAAATATGTTTCAGAACAGCACAAGAAAAGATGACTCCCTCCCTCTCTCCCCCTCTCTCCCCCTCTCTCCCCCTCTCTCTCCCTCTCTCTCCCTCTCTCTCCCGCGCTCTCCCTCGCTCTCCCTCTCTCTCCCTCTCTCTCCCTCTCTCTCTCCCCCTCTCTCCCCTTCCCCCTCCCTCTCCCTCTCTCATATTGGAGAGGATTATTAAAACTTTCCCCTTGCAAATTCAGAATGGACATTTTTAATGGGCCTTAAAAATGTATCAGGCAGGTATGAGGTAATGTCATTATTCCACCTGAAATAATGTAATATCCCGTTAGATAATGTATTTTAGTGAATCTGTTTTTTGAGCAGCCAAAGGGAGACTTATCCAAGTGTCATAAGGAACAGACATTGGGTTACAAACTACGACAGCCAACTCCAGTTCTCAAGTCCACCAACAGGTTTTAAGGCTATCCCTGCTTCAGCACAGGTGGCTCAAACAGTGGCTCAATCAACGACTGCACCACCTTTGCTGAAGCAGGGATATCCTTAAAACCTGTCATGTTGGAGTGTCTTGAGGAGTGGAGTTAAGAGCCCCTGGCTTAGAGAATGATTCATAAGAACTTGCACTCGCTAACTGCCCCAAACGGATAATGAGAGTGCACCAAATGCTGTAGGGGATCTAAACCTGCTGTAGATCCCATTTGGAACAGATTCAATAGTAGAAAGGCTTCCTTAGGAGGAATATGTATCCTCAACAAGACACTCCTCTTCCCCCCCCCCCCCCCCCCCCAATTGACGAGTGCCCGCTGCGGCCTTTCTACTTTTGCTTTGCATGCTGCCGTTTTTGCTAAATTATGGCGAAATTGATTGAAATGTTAAAATGCTGGTAAAACGTTTGAGCAGTGTGAGCTTCCGCCAAAAACGGGACATTTAAGTAAAACAAACAACATTTAAGACATTCACAGATTTCTACTAAGAGCCAATCGAGGCCTTTTGTATGGTACATCCCCCACGTCCCACGTTTCTCCTACATTTCAGGGCATTCTGCCAAATCTCCTCTTTGTCACAGCGAGGAAACCCCCCAAACTGGGCACAATGTCTGACCGGGATCGTGGCTCTGAGCTCTTTCTGGAACATTACTGAATTAAGGATAAGGATATACAGCAGCATGTAGAGGGGCTAACACCATTGCTTAACTTAACTACTCAAGCAGCAAAGGGGTTAACTCTGACCTCTGAAGTGGGATGCAGTTACAATTAATGATCTAATTTAATAACTATTACTATTATCCTTTATTTGTAAAGTGCTAACATATGCCGCAGTGCGGTACAATGGGGTACAGAGTTATGTATATTACATAAACAGAGTTACATACAAATAAGGACAAACACTACAGGAGGCAATGAGGCCCTGATCCTGAGAGCTTGCACTCTAGAGGGAATAAGGGGCAATATTGAAACAAAAGGTAAAGTGGCAGCACATAGTGGTACAGAGTATATGTCAGGATGGAGTATGCCCCAGGGTGGGGTGTGGTCCAGCCGCAAAGCTGGATCTATTAAGGTTTGGGGGGACGGATGTTAGGGGGTGTGAGATAGCGTGGAGTTTGGTCTATGATATTAAATTGTACATTTTCACCACCGGGAGATAAAATAATGACAGTGTATATAGGAGATGGGCACCCCACCAAAAGCAGTGGCAGCAATGAGGGGCGCTGTACACCAGAACACAACTCTGGAATACTATATAACAAAGGCCCAAGGACAGGACAGGCACCAAAAGGAAGGTTTATTGTCATCTGCTCATCAATTTCTCAAGATGATAAAGGCTCCACAGTGAGCCGATGAGTACTGTAGATGACAATAAACCTTTTTGGCGAGTACTTGTCCTTTGGGGAGATATATATATATATATACATATATATACATATATATATATATATATATATATATATATATATATACAGTGTTCGACAAACCTATACATTTGCACGCCCCGGGCGAGTGGATTTAACATCGTGGCGAGCTCCTATTGGCCCAAGCAGCACACGTGTGGTACTAGGTGGCGAGTAGATTTTTTTGTTCGGCGAGTAGATTTTTTGGTGATTTGTCGACCACTGTGTATATATATAATTATATATATATATTATATATATAAGAGATAGATATATATATATATGTAACCCTTGTTCCCCCCCCAGACTCATCTGTGGTATCTAGGGTGCGTGAGGGCAGATTACATGCGTAGTGGTGGTGCATACCTGCGTGGAACAGGAGGGCCTGAGCTTCCCGCGTTGTTATTGGGGAGACAGGACCAGGCTTCTGGGGTGGTAGAAGACAGAAAAACAAGGCGCACAACGCACATAGTGAAGTAAAATTAAAAATAAAATTTACTCATAAAATAATATAAGTTCTGCGTACATCAATATAGTAAAAATGAGCAGTTGGTAATTGGGTATACCACACCAGTAGACAGCTACAAACGGCACTCCTCACTCGATTGCAGGGTGCAGGGGATCAGTAGTCATCTGATGGCAAGCTGGTGTTTGTAGATGCCGTCTCCCTCTCACTCAAGACGGGGCAGGTCTCAGTCTTTACTCCCAGATGATCCTGGAGCATCGATCCGCATCGGCGTGTAGCAGCCTCCACTGCTATCCGCATACAAGCACGTTGGTCACGTGCCGCTTCTCCTCTACGGAGCGCCCGATAGTGACGTCACAGTCCGGTCGCACTCTCCTACGAACCGCCTGCAGGGGCTCACTACGTGCGGTGTAGTGAAGGATACACGCCGCCTCTTGGAAAGGAGATTTCTGCACCGAGTCTTGCGGGAAACGGGGGGAACACTTGTATAGAGTGTTAGCACCAAACAAGAGGGTACTAGGAAGTGAGCAATGACACCCTCCAACGCGTTTCGTAACTCGTGGTTACTTCTTCAGGGAACGTATGCAGATGGGGGGGGTTTCACATATATATACACCCACTAATCTTCAATTAAAGTTCATGGGGTGGTAGCCTCCATGGTTTAGTGGTGCAGTGCCTCCATCTTCTATACTCCCAGGGATATGGGATTGGACCTGTATAGAAGAACCTCCCTGGTCCAGGGTTGAATCCTCTAGACTCACACAACAGTCTTTGTATAAAAGTAGTGTCTCTTTATTTGTCAGATCAGCGACTCCAAATGTAGTGGCGATCAGCAGCCACAACAACAACAGCAAAGTCCTGCTTAACACTCCACTCTCCTCCCTTTACAAGTCCTTCCTCCTCTCCTTCCCTCCAAGTCTCTCCTCCGACAGGATGGTCTGGGCTGGGGCGGCAATACCCCGCGGCCCACCTCAGAGGTTAGCCTCTGGGTGGGGACTGGATTCTCCCCATCACCCCAGCAGTGGGGTGAGGGGCATTGGTCCACCGGGTCTATAATGCTATCAGCTCTACTCCAAGTGGCTGAGTCTCTCCTCTCCTCTCTCTAATCCTGTACGACTGCACAGGTGAAACCGCACTGTCTCCTCCAACTCCTCGGACAGAACAGCCACGTCACTTACGGGAGCTGGCTCCTAAATAGAGTCAGCCCCACCCCTCATGATGTCAGCAGAACCTCCCCTCCGGCTCATGCCTGCAGCAGAGTCAGGGGCCTGCATCTACCACTCAGGGCAGGGCTTGGAAGGGGGGAAAACCCATGATGACTACTGGTGCCTGCCCTTAACAGGACTTACCACAGTAGGAGGAAGCTAGGTATGGCCCGTGCTGTTTACAGGGGCTACATATATATATATATATATGTAGCCCTTTTTGTGAACACCTGAACTAAGGGACTACGGTGCATAATAAAGCGACAGCGCGGAACCTTTAATATATATGCACATCCTTACATTCTCCCCCCTCCAGAATCCAGCGTCCCCGCTGGACTACCTAACCACATATATATTAACTATGTACACAACCCTCTCTTCCTAGATTAGGTTACACATCTCATTAAACAGTACCATTATAGCTTGCATCCTATGCCGAGCCCACTGCTGAGCCTCATAATGGGGTGCCCCAAACTGATCATATGCCATTCGCATGGGAGGTTGACTGTTTCTTTGACTTCGGCGGGGTTGATCTTCCTCTGCTTCTTCTGCAGAGTGCTCAGTCTCAACTGGTATTTCCATCTCTACCCTTGAGGGGTGTTCAGCATTAGCACAGTCTCTTTGGGGTGTAAAACATGGACTTTGTGGGTCTAGAGGCTGACTCACGGGAGTCAAATGATCAATGTTCGGGCCAAAAGGCTCTTTACCCGTGGCTCCTTCGGGAGATGCCTCCACGGCCGGAAGGCCCCTTTGAGAGGTTCCTTCCATTGGATCCTCAGAGGTGGCAATTTTTACAGTCTCTGGGCCATCCTCTGTGTGTTCAACTTCTCCATCTATGGGCGTGGCTGGGATTTCCAATTCGTCCGTCCCTACTTGAGGTATGGGAAGCAGATGATTCCTATGCCACACTTTTACGCGGCCTTCAGAATCCTTGATTCGGTACACAGGAAGACCAGGCATCTGTGACTCCACCTCATACACACCCTCCCGCCACCGGTCGGCCAATTTATGCTTCCCAGGAACACCTAAGTTGCGTAAGAGGACCGCATCTCCGGGGTGAATTTCCTTGTGACGTACTTTGTGATCGTAGCGCCTTTTATTTCCCGCATTCAATTGCGCAGTCGTCCGTTCAGCCAATCTATAGGCCAGCTGTAAACTGTCCCTTAGTCGCTGGACATATCGAAAGTGCGTCCTATTGGATACCCCATCGGTAGATATCCGCAGGCGCACATCCACCGGTAAACGGGCTTCTCTTCCGAACATCAAGAAATACGGAGTATACCCGGTGGACTCATGTCGGGTACAATTATACGCATGTACCAATGCTTCGACGTGTTTACTCCACTCCGTCTTTTTCGGGCTCGTCAAGGTTCCTAACATATCTAACAGAGTGCGATTGAACCGTTCAGGCAGAGCATCCCCTTCGGGGTGGTACGGGGTAGTACGCGACTTGGCAATGTTCAGTAGAGTGAGCAACTCCCGTATCAGGGTACTCTCAAAGTCCCTGCCCTGATCGGAGTGAAGACGATTTGGTAATCCATAATGAATGAAATATTTCTCCCATAGTACTCGGGCCACCGTTACGGCCTTCTGGTCTTTCGTAGGGAACGCTTGGGCGTACCTAGTGTAGTGGTCAGTGATCACAAGAACATTACTAACTCCCCGACTGTCGGGCTCGATACAGAGAAAATCCATACACACCAAATCCATTGGACCCGAGCTTTTCAAGTGTGCCATAGGCGCCGCCCTGGTGGGCAGTGTCTTTCGTTGCAAGCAGCGATTACACCTCCAACAATGTTGCTCCACAGACTCCCTCATTCTCGGCCAATAGAACCTATCCTGTAGTAGCCCAAACGTCTTGTCGATGCCCAGGTGACCATGGTCATCGTGAAGAGCCCTGAGGACTAAGGTTCTCAAACGTTCCGGCAAAAACAACTGACGCCGATCGGGATGGTTATGATAGGATATCACCCGATATAACAAACAATTGTCCATTTCAAACTTCCCAAACTCATTTAGCAGGAGTTTCACCAGGTCTCCGGGGGCTCGCTTCAGTATAGAAGGGTTATCTTGTTGTACCGCTTGACGGGCTAACTCCACTATGGGGTCTTGTGTTTGATAGTGCACTAGGTCCCTCCACGAGATGATATTATCCTCAGTGATGTTCATCCCTTCTCGACCTTGATAGGCCAGGGGGATAGCCCGCGAGTTACATCCCAACGAGTCAACAATCCGCAATTCTGAGAATGCTACGTGGTCGTCGACTACCGCAGCCACGGAGCAGAGGGCACGAATTCCTGGACCCGGTATCTCTTCCCAAACTTCCTCATCAGGGGTGGACTGAAGGCCCGGTCGACGAGACAGGGCGTCGGCACCTATGTTGGTGGGTCCGGGTTTGTATTTAAGGTTGAACCTGTAATTGGCTAGAGCAGCTAACCAACGGTGTCCCGTGGCGTCTAATTTGGCAGACGTGTTTATATAGGTCATGGGATTGTTGTCCGTACGTACTTCGAACTGCACCCCATATAGGTAGTCATGCAGCTTATCCACCACCGCCCATTTTAGCGCCAAAAATTCCAACTTATGGACCGGGTAATTCTGCTCGCTAGGGGTTAAACTTCGGCTCGCGTAGGCCACTGGACGTAGCCCGGTCTCATACTTCTGATGCAAAACCGCTCCTAGCCCGCTGAGGCTAGCATCGACATGTAGGACATAGTCTCGCTCAGGATCCGCGTAGGCCAAGACGGGGGCCTGAGTGAGGCTGGTCTTTAAGTGTTTGAAGGCCTGTTCACATTCTGTAGTCCATGTCTTCCCGAAGGGTGTCTGCGCCGAGCTCCCCTTTCTCCCGGTTTCTCCCGGTTTCTCCCGGATGCACCTTGAGAAGGTCATTCAGTCTCTTGGCCTTGCTGGAATACCCCTCCACGAACCGCCGATAATAGCCACAAAACCCCAAGAAAGACCGCAGTTCTTGAACATTTTGAGGTCTGGGCCAGTTCATCACCGCCTCGATCTTCCCTGGGTCGGTGGACACCCCATCAGCTGACACAATGTGGCCCACATACGTTACAGAGGTCCGACAGAATTTGCATTTGTCTAGCGACAGTTTTAGGCCCTCCCCCTCAAGCCTATCCAGCACCTTCATCAGTCTCTCGGAATGCTCTTCTAGCGTCCGCCCAAACACAATAATGTCGTCCAGGTACACTAAGCACTCTCGCGGGTTAAGGTCTCCGAGGGTTTTTTCCATTAGTCTCTGGAACGTGGCCGGAGCACCGCAGATCCCTTGAGGCATGCGGGTAAACTGGTAAAACCCTAAGGGACAGATGAAGGCCGTTTTTTCTTGGTCTTCCGGGCTCATGGGCACTTGATAATACCCGGACCTGAGGTCGAGCACACTGAACCATTTACTCCCGGTCAATGCATTCAGGAGGTCCTCGATTCGGGGCAGTGTATACTGGTCGGGGATAGTACGGTTATTCAGCGTTCTGTAATCCACACATAGACGGACCGTCCCGTTCTTCTTGCGGACTACCACAATGGGTGAGGCGTAAGGGCTCCGAGATTCCCGCACGATGCCGGCCGTTTCCATCTCGTCGATTAATCCCCTCACTTCGTCAGTATCCTTGGAGGCAAGCCGGCGGGAGCGCTCCCGGAAGGGGGTGGCGTCGCTCAGTCGGATGGTATGGTGGGCACTGCGACTGCACCCCACATCCATGTCACCAGTGGAGAACACACCCCTTCGGTCGTGTAGCTCATCCTGTAGCCTCTTCCTCCACTCATCTGGGAGGGGCGAGTCGCCAAAGTCAAATTCCAATGCCGGCGCTATGGTAGCCGGCGAGCTCCTTGCTAGTTCCGTCGAGGCCTCCTCCTCGGAAGTTACCGGGTATATCCTCCCTAGCGTCTGCCGCCGGTCAATAGTCATCGGGTACGGGGATATATTCTGCACATACACCCAGGTGCGCTTCGGGATCTTCCCGGGCCATTCCTTGACTGAGGTTAGTACCTTGTAGCCCAAACGTTGTTCGTCCTGGGCCACACTCTCCAAGGTGAAGAGCTGATCCTCCGACCGTCGACGGGGGTAATGGCAAGCGGCGACCATCATTCGTCCTTCCCCCGGGGGAATCCGGGTCAGTCCCCATTCTTGGCTGTAGAGGACGCCATGCTCTTCCTCGGTCGCAATTTTACCGCAGACCTCTTGAAGGGCGGGACAGGCCGCTAGGGCCAGCAGTGGGGCTTCTCCTGCTTCCTGCAAAAACTGACGGAATACCGCGCGCACAATGTCAGCGTTGGTCCCCAAGATGATTGGGGCGCTGGGGTGGTCCTGCGGCTCGGGGCACACTAGGGCCTCCACTTCCATGGGGTGATGTTTACCAGTATTCAGCTGGAGAATATCTAACTGCACCTTTACTACTCCGTCTATGGGGTAATCTTCATGACTCAGTCCCCGTAGTCGCAAGGCATCCGCAGATAGCAACGGTAGTCGGTGTAGGTGTTGGTCGTAGAAGGGCCGATACACGATGGTCACTTGAGACCCCGTATCCAATAATGCGGCGGCGTAGATGCCCTCAATAACCACTCGAATAAGGGAGGCGGGGCCAATTCGGGGGCTCGGAGAGGATGGCAACACCTTTTCGCCCTCCAGGGGCTGGCACGGCATCGACTGCGCCGATCGGGACGACGTCCTCCGCGAGGTGGGGCAGTGGGCCCGTAAATGTCCCATCTTTCCGCATGCGTAACACTGCATTTGGCTGAGGTAGGCCTCGTCTCTCCTGGTTGGGGGACTTCGCCCAGTCGGGGGACGAGGTCGGGGTGTCACGGGGGTGGGGACATCCTCGGGATCGAGATCCCCAGGTTCGGGCTTTGGGTCCACTTTCTTGGCTTCTTTACCCCCGGGCGGTGGCTTCTTCCCGGTGGTTAAGTCACGCCCTAACAACACCATCTCGTGCGCTTGGACCCGATCCATTAAGTCGTGAAACGACAGGGCTTGCCCGGGCGTTATGCAGCTACTGACCCGTACCGACACGGGGTGTAGGGGTAGGAGGCCCCTCAGCAACTGAGTGGTACGTATTTCGTTGGCTTCTTTCCGTGGCAACACGCCTTTCCTGACCATATTCCAGAGATCCAGGTGTAGTCGCCTGAGAAAATCGGATACCATCTCCCCTTCCTTCTGGGCTAACGCATGAAATTTCGACATCAAAGTATACATGTCCACCGGAGCTCCATACGCCTTGGTTAGGCAGTAGATGAGGTCTGCCGCATCAGCTTCCGGGTTGTCGTCTCGGTAGTAGTGCACCATGTGGGACGCGGGGGGGCCGTAAGCACTCGACGATGCGCTGCCTACGGACCGCGTCCGTGCAGGTCCATTCAGGTAGTACCTGTTCGGTATGATCCAGCCAGTCCTCTATCCCCACTTCCCCTTGGGGCGTGGGTTTCTCCCCAGAGAAGGCCTTTAACTTCCTGTACTGGAGCGACTGGGTGGTATTGTGGATAACGGCCGCTAAGGCGGGCAAAGAGGTGTCTCCCGGTAAGCTGTCCCCGACAGCGGGGTAAGCGTCCAATCTTGATAGGCTAAGTCGGTTGAGGCTAGCCCGCAGGCCGGACGGGGTAGTGGAGGGGCCTAGGCTCAGGGCTGCGGGCCAGTGAGGGGGCAGGCCACGGTCAGGGGAGTGGTCGGGGCCTCCCGTCGCGGCGCCAGCGGTGGGGGTATATTCTCTTTGGGGGGTGGAAGTGGCCAGGGGCGCAGGGGTGTCCGCCTGGACGATGGGGCAGCGCACCCCCGGAGCCTCGGGCAGCAGCAGTATATGGGGCAAGGCCTCGGGGCATATATCTTGTTCAGTGGCATACAAGATCCGGCGCCAGGTCTGGTCATGGTCATAAAAGTGGTCTTGTACTTGGGCATTGTCCAGGAGAGGAAGCTTTCGGACCTGTTCGGTCACTGTGCCTAGCGAGATCATGGCGGGGACATGGCCCAGCGCGAAAACACGGTTCAAGGGAATCCCGCGCCGTTGGGCCCACTTGCGCACCTCGAGCGCCGAGGGCACCGACATGATGTGGGTTGGTTGCACAATAGAGACAAAAAAATGTGGGGGCACCCCAGGTCTAAGATCTCAGCAGCGCCTCCAAATGTAGCCCTTTTTGTGAACACCTGAACTAAGGGACTACGGTGCATAAACCTGTGGCTTCAGGAGCTCTGAGCCTCCGCGTATTGGGAGCCTGGGGGTATACCTTTATCACTTGTGGTGCAGCGCCTCCACTCACCCAGGATCCCCATTATAGAGATTACACCCTGAGCAAGAACCTAACAACAGCAATATGCAACAGCAACCTTTTTATATCACACACGAATAACAAATGATATGCAGACTTATCATATAACATGTACATACACACACACAACGTGGCTCGGCCACACCTTATTGGAATAGTGTCCTGTACATAAGCAGCTCTGCCACTCTCCTTAGGAGTATGTCTCATAACCAGTAAAGTATGGTACCATATGCATTCTCTCAGGAAACCCAATTAGTTAGTGGGAGGCGGGATCAGCGCCTGGTGACCGGTGTAGGTGCACTTGTAGATAAGGATACCTTCCGGTCACTGCGATGACCTTGACACTCCACCGGGTTCCTGGTGTTAATCCAGCCTTGCGCCGTCTCTCCCTTCTGCAGCCCCGTCAGATGGGAATCCAAGATGGCGGCCGCAGCTCCGCAGCTCCGCAGATAACCCTCACTAAAGGGGAACGTCCCTGACGACTATGGGCGTCCTTACAAATACAGCACCCTACGATGGCAGGGGAAAAGCTCCTGGGGCTGTGGGCATACCCTACCTAAGCAGACGGGTCACTGACCCTCTGCTCTCGCACGCGAGGTTCCGCCAACCTCCTCCTTCACCTCCCTCGCTGCTCTGACCCACCGCCCACACGCATCCGGTTCCTGCATACACAGTCTCGTATCCCATTGGTCCTCAGCCTCAGCTGACCTTCTCACAGTCAGAGTTCATAGTTCAAACCCCCTCCAAGTCTCTACTTATGATTACCCTTCGCGCGCTTCCCTCGCGCATGCGCAGCCCAACTGGTACGCAGTAACTTCGCTGGCAAACAGGGACAGTATGGCGCTGCCTATATAAAGCGACAGCGCGGAACCTTTAATATATATGCACATCCTTACATATATATATATATATATATATATTTATTCACGTTTTCCTTCATGGCTCAGCCATAGTTTCTCTGACTTACAGAATAGAAAGGGAGCAGCTCAGAATCAGTCCACACACGCACGGTGTTTTTTAAGGGGAAAGGGTGCCGGAAAAAAAGGTTTTATATATATAAACGGCAATAAATAACTCCGATTAAAATAAAGAAATGTGGAATAATGGCCATTTATCCGAACCCCATAACTAATCATAGGAAAATTAGTTGATCCCTAAAAAAAGGCACATAAACTCTGTTCCCCTACAAAAATAAATAATAAAGAGAAAAAGATGAATACAATAATCCCCAAAAAACACAAGTAGGAGTTGAAAGCAGAAAAACATATATAATGTATAAAATTACTATTATTAACTCTTTCGGTGCTGGAGGAGTCAATGGCAACACCAACGCATCGCAGTCACGGCGATAATGAAGAGGTTTATGTAGGAACATGTTAGGCAGCATCAGGACACAGTGTGTTACTTTGTAAATCAGTTCTAAAAGCAGGATGGGAAACTGGGCAAGTGCTTCCCAGTGAGGATCCAAATCTGTGAGCAGATAGACATGTACAGAGCAATCAGTTCTGCTGCAGAATTATTCAGGCAATCTGTGTTTCAATTATATATATAATATAATGTAAGTCAGAGAAACTATGGCTGAGCCATGAAGGAAAACGTGAATAAAAGTGAATAACATTTACTACACAATGAAAGGACTTTGAAAGTGTAATCTCCTATGAGACAGTGAATGTAGTGCTTTATCTTTTCATTTCTATGCTGCTATTTCTAATATCTGCTATCACATTAGTTGGTTTTAGACCATTTATAAAAAGGTTACTGACCCTTTGACAGAAGCCAAAATAATGTGAAATTAAATGTTTATTTTATGATTGCTAATTAGAAGTTTGTTTCCTGTGTCTCCCCAAAATATTAGCGTTTATTTTAAGGGCTTTCCCTCATGGATTTCCACTGAGTTTATGAAATATTGTAGTGACAACTTATAGAGGAAAAAAACTTGGCCTAAAAATGTGAAACAATGTACAATGCACAGCAGGAGGAACAGACAGGGAACCATTGGGAGACTCTTAACCTGTTGGGCAGAAGACATTTATCTTTATGATAGATTTTGGCTCTATATCTCAAGAAAAAGTTACCAGACCTTCTGGATGGAGCTAGATTATTCCAGAAAAGCGGTTAAAAGTAAAAACAAGATTCATTTCTTCGCAGTAGGAATTTTGGCAAGAAGCCAGACAGTCTGGCAGGTATAATGTATTAAGCAATAGTGTTATATATGCATTGAGACCCAAAGCGATGCCATTAACTCTGTCGGCTTTAATTAAAGATATCGCCATTTAGCTCGGACGATTCCCTGGGGTCCAGTAATGATTCAAGGGAAATCACATTTCATCCGTAGGTTTTTTTCTTTACTGTTGGGGCAGCTGCTGGAAAATCTCTTCCCTAATTAAATGAGAGGACAGGAGCTTCTTATGTAACTGAAACAAAGTTTAGATTATACTTTATTATTATTGTTATTAATTAAGCGGGAATAATAATTATATTGACTTAGTCTCATATAGCGCTAACACGCAGTTAGCGATGTACAAAATGAAATGCTTGTCGGCTAAATAAGGAAATACAAAAGTGTTACCGAATAATAAACAATGCCTGAGGGGGAGCCCCCTGCACCCTAAAAGTATACCAATCTATCTACCCCATATAGCGAGAGACGAGAGATACAACAGGATATTGCTTTATTGCACATACACAGTTTAACCCTTGCATTGGCCCCTCTTTCACCAAAGGGTTAATGGTGTAAGTATGTGAAGAAACCCCCGTATTCATCAAGCGCCATTGTGGGTGAACGCACCGGAACAGGCGTTAACTTCCATTCAAGTCTATAGGAGTTCCTGCCTGTTTGGGTGCGTTGACCTAGTGGAGAAGGGCACTGGGGAGCCTGGTTCAAATCCCGGAGAACTCATCTAAATTACTTTGTCCCCCTGTGCCTCAGGCACCAATATTAGATTGTATGCCCTGACTACAAAAGTATATGTACAGCACTGTGTGCACGGTGGGCACTATATCAACAAACAGGATGTTGGAAGGAGAAACAGGAAGACCACCCTTTAACCTTGGATTGAGACAAGGACATTTCATGGAGAAAGTAGGAAAGGAATACAGATTTCTCACTAATGATAATGATGGGACCCTGAGAAATAGCGAGGGTTGGTATCACAGGAACTAGAATAAATGCCCCGGGGGCTCTCACCCACGGGGGGCCCTGCTTGTAGTACAGTACGTTACAGGCCTTGCCACAACTGGAGGGGTTATAGAATGTGCCTTAATTTGACCCTTTCCCACAAATGAGCATGCACAGGGGTATGATGCATTAGGCTGCGTCCATACTAGGCACGCGCGTGCTTGCGACTGAGCGCGTGACGTCACGCGCGCCTGTACTTGAAGAGATCCGTGACCTGCAGGGTTGCATGATGGGGGCATGCCCGTGATGTCACGTGAGCGGTTCGCCCTCATTGGCTGAACCGCGCACGTGACCCGCACGTGTTAGCCGTCGCGCAGCAAACTCAAACTAGTTTGTCTGGCCACGCATCGGCCGCCTCGGCGCTCACGCGCGATCTATGGATATGCGCATTGACTTCCAGTTGTTTGTATTTGGCGCGCGTGACGTCACTCGTGCCGTCGGATCCACGTGGCCTTGCAAAGGGGTCTGTGGATCAATCAAGTCAATTTGTAATTGTGGCAGACACACAAATTCTGGGTCTCTGCACTTTCATCCGACGTAGAAACAATCTGCGTAGGCACGAGGGTCTGAGATATGATCTCAGGTACATGTTCGCAGTCACAATAAATGATAACATTAAGATACCGGATCTTCTCCGTCTTGGTATTAAAAGCATTATTCAAGTAACCAAGCAACAAAGCTATTAGTTCTGATGTGACCAGGCAGAGGTACAATGTATCACGTGGCAGCGAGAAAAGGAACCATCGCATCAGGACCTTGTTTCCTGAGCTAACCAATGATCGTGATTTCAGCTGCAGGCAGAGTTATTGTTATTATTATATAATTCACGTGTGATGCTTCCAGTGCTGTACAAAATGAGTTAGTGTGGTGGTTCATACAATGCTTTGTGTAATGCGACAGCCTAATCCCACATGTTGCATCCGGAAAAGTGTGTCCATTTTAAAGACCAAGTTCAGAGCCTGAATATCTGTTCTGTAAACACTGTATAAAGTTGTAGTGAGCTGCTGTAAGTATGTATATCTTTATATAGCGCTTACAGTGTACTCAGCGCTGTACTAAGACACAATACAGGGAATTAGAATGCAATAAGTGCAACAAATAAAATCAGACAATAGGAAAGGAAATCCTGCCCCGGGAGCTTACAATCTAAGTGGTAAAGTGTCAAGCATATAATACCTTGGAGGCATTAGCATTTCTTGTGTTGGCTATAAGGCATGTTAACACTGCTTGTTATATGGATTACACAATGTCAGAGGCTATAGCAGAGATATATCCAGATATTATAAAATGCCCCGGATGTGAATCTCTTCCCTGCGAGAGGGACCTGCACTCATGTCTGTATGCCAGGATTAATATATAACCCAACGGAAGACTAAATCAGTGGAAAGTGATTTGCAGTTCAGGTTTTTCTATTTATTTCCTGCAAACCCAAGCGGGAGTAAAAAGCCGTGCAGATGTTTATATTAAATTCCACCTTTCCTTACAGGGGCAGTTCCTCCTGCTCTGTGTTTTTTCTTACCCCAACCCCCATTTTTTTTTTACAAGGTGAAAACCAAGGGTTCCCTTGAGCCAATGCCACTATTTCAGCTGCGGGGACCCCCTGGTTCACAACATACCGGTGAAGATACCGGGTTTAAATCTCCCTTGTGGCAAACAAAATGGCTTCCAAATCTCTGCCCAATAGGACGCCGCAACATCATCGGCCGTGGCTTCCTATTGGACGGCCATTTCAATCCCCTTTAAAAATCAGGAAGTAATGAAGGATTCGTTAGGTTAAATTGCACTTTTAATTTAGAAGACAGCAAGAAACAAAGAAATAGTAGCGCCAGCAACAAACCACGAACCACGAACCACAAACCACAAACCACGGTACGAGACTGATATAATGAAAATAATTACAATGTCCACGAGTCCTGCTGCTAGAGTCCAAGGAGATATTTAATTTAGAAAGAGCGCGTTGCGGACCCCGACGACAGCGGCGTGATAGTTTCATGCCGCGTCCTCTGTAACGAGACACATTGATATTAACCAAACAATATTTTATCAGCCCCGGCAAAGATTATATGACCTTCCAGTAACAAATAAAGCCCTCTTTGTAATTGAAACTGTGTGTAAACGAATTTAATGATTGTCATAAAGGGAAACTCCGGCAAAGCAGAATTCATTAGGACGCTGAATGAATCATCACATCCAGTCACGCTCAGCCACACGTTATATCAGCAGATGTACGGAGAGCTTTCAGGGGAAGGATTGCGGTTTAATTCATTCTTCTGCTCAAGAAATTAGCATAAATATTACAGCACAAGTTTAGCGCGTCGGGCGCTTCTGCTCTAGTTCAAATGTGCGCTGGTACTACCGGTTATCCCACAGGTGGCCAACTCCAGTCCTCAAGGGCTACCAACAGGTCAGGTTTTCACAATATCCCTGCTTCAGTACAGGTGATGCAGTCTTCAACTGAGCTACGTGTCCTGAAGCCCTTGAGGACTGGCGTTGCCCGCCCCTGGGGTAAACAATACCGCTAGTTTGTTTTTTTGACATTCCCCTTCTGTTTGTCTATCTGATAGGACTATTTTCGTCCATAAATTTGAAGTTTAAGTGGGGGTTTTGTCGCTGTACAACCCGCGGGTTTCAGGAGCTCCTCTAGCAGCCGTCCATACCGGGTGACGTCACCGGAAGTTCCCCCCCTAGTTTGTTTTTTTAAAGGAGTATTCCTCCTTTTTTATTTACACGCCGCTATTTCCATTTTCTTTCTGGAAGCGATGAGTATTTCTGTTTGAATTTCTCCTTTCCCGTTTTTTCAGATCATAAGCATTGAGTAACGGTGTTTCTCCACCCGGTGGGAGATTCTGCCGTTACCTCGTATGTGGTGCATGCTACCTGTTGGTAAGCAGGAGGGCTGAGCTGTCCACCGATGGATGTGGGGACACAGGACAGGTTTGTGGGGTACATACCCCCCATGGTTCTCTAGCAGTGCAGTGCCTCCATCTGCCACAGGCTCCAGAAGTATGGAGGCGATCCCCTACGGTAGAAATACTCCCTCTCCTCCCAGTAAGATCACACACCAGGCAGGAGGTATATGAAACAGGAACGGTCTTTATTGGGTCAGCACTCACAACACGGCAGGGGTCTGCCCAATTACAGTCTCGGAGTCGGCTACCCAGCTGTAGATTGGTCCCTGGACAACCACTACAGGTCAAGGGCCCCCGCAGCTGTCCTGGCTCTTCCCTGCCACTCTAGCAGAGGCAGAGGAAAGGTACACACTCGCTGTCCCCCGAAGGGAAGAGGAACAGAGAAGGCCCCAATCTCAGGCACTCTGCTGTGTGACCCGCCTCTCTCAGTGGGAGAGGAACACCTACTAATTTAGGCGGCAAGGTCCCTGACGTACAGCCAGGAGGAGGGCACCAAGTCTACTATCAAACCGGGAGACTCCGATAGTAACAATGGGAATTGTGAGCAGGAGAGATCTTGCTGCCCGCCTCCCTCTCCGGGAAGCCCTCAGGAGAGATCCGCTCAGGGACCTGCCCAGAAGGCGCCCGCGAGAACGTGACTTGTTATCCTGCTGAGGAGTGCTGAATCCTTCCAAGCCCGTATCCAGCCGGTCACAGGGACCTGCTCCTCACTAGAGTAGGTGAAGGCCGCACATCGGCTGGGTTGGGGACGCGTATGGACATCCGGTCTCCACGAAGAGGAAGCAGAGCTGTGGGGGGTATCTGAGAGGAGGATTCCAGCTTGCAGTTATCTACACCCAGACTTTATTTCCATTACATCAGACAGGCTGCGGGGGCTTTATTTCCCTAATTGAGCACTGCACCAGTTCACCTATTACTTATTTGCGCCTTAAACGGTTTCACTATGGCTCACACGGTACTAGTGACTGGTTGTTAGGCTGCACAGTCGCTGTCATTTACTTTATTTATATATTTATGTGATATATCAGTTTGCGCTCTATATTGTTTCTTACATACAAATAACAACAGATAAGCGCAAACAGATACAGGAGGTAAGGGGGCCCTGATCCTGTGAGCTTACAATCTAGACTCGAGGGATATTTCCTTTATTTCTCGCTTGCTTTTCATTTTTGTGACCCCCCCCCCCCTGTGAATTAGGAGGAAAGTTGCTAAGTTTAATTTATTTTCTACAAGCTCAATAACAGCGATTAATTTGTCCACAGCAGATTATATGCAGCACTCATGGAGTTAAACCCTATACAGTTTTATATCTGCCGACTAAGAATAATGCAGGAGATTCATCTGCACGGGCATAAACACGGGCCTGTAATGTATAAACACGGGCCTATAATGTATAAACACGGGCCTGTAATGTATAAACACGGGCCTGTAATGTATAAACACGGGCCTGTAATGTATAAACACGGCCTGTAATGTATAAACACGGGCCTGTAATGTATAAAACACGGGCCTGTAATGTATAAACACGGGCCTGTAATGTATAAACACGGGCCTGTAATGTATAAACACGGGCCTGTAATGTATAAACACGGGCCTGTAATGTATAAACAACGGGCCCTTTAATGTATAACCCGGCCTGTAATGTAGTGTGAACAAAGATTGCTAATTATATCCATTAAAAAAAACCCGTATGAATACAATGGTGCATCCTTCTTCTCTCTGGGCGTGAGCGTGCACGAGGCGCGGCAGCCTTTATTCTTACATTATAATGAATGGTGAAGCTGCTCAATTTATCGCAGGCAGGGTTAATTAAGCTAGCCCTACGTCGCAGAGGGCGGGTCCCTCGTCCGAAGGACATGCCCACCCACCCCGTATCTTAACTTTACCCATTAAATCGTAATTACAATATCTGAATTTCACATCTGGTGTCTGTTAGCAGCTAGATAGCTGTCAGATCTCGAAACATCAGGAGGGTGCATTACTCGAAGACGAAGGCTATGATCAAACTAGATGCCTGATCACTAGGGATGATCACGCTGATCTCACTACATGACGTCTGACTGATCATTTACCATATGACTGCGCTGTCACTAGGATGCGCTGATCACTATGACTGCGCTTGATCACTATGACCAGTAGTCATTGCATCGCACTAACAGTGTCCGACGGCACTGATCATCTACAAGCACGCGCTTATCACTATGAAAACAGCGCTAATGCAAACTCACGTCAGTTTTACTGCGACATTGTATGCATTATTATGTGCGGCATCAGGCACATCGTGACGTCTATAGCGCTACTCCTGCCACAGGAGAGCGCTGAATGCAACATACACCTAAGATACAGTTGACTGTACATCACTGATGACGCCGTCGTCTGATTCACAGATTACTATGCGCGGGTGGAATTACTAAAGGTATGCGCTGATCACTGTATAGCTTCTCTGTCGCGATCACTAAAATTCGCGGGCGCGCAAGCTCTATGCTATGCTAGATCACTATGACTGCAGCGCATGAGTGCATTATGCTACGAAGTGTAAGGTTATATCTGGCGGCGTATTCAACTATAGCATGGTGTAGCAACAATACAGGACAGCTGACATACGATGGCCGTTCTTGATCATCTATGATGTATAACGCAATCGAGCAGGGCACTATGCATTGACGGACATGATCACATGGTCCTAAAACCGTTCTGGGATGTTATGGTCAATAAGCCTAAAAGACTCCCATTTACTTGGCATCTTTGTTGCAAAACTTACTAAAACCCCTGGACTGCGCTTGTATACTTTCTTATGATGCGCTGATCAACTATGACCACTGACACAGATTCGCGCTGATCACTTATGCTTTTTAGGCGCTGATCCTAAGATGCGAGCGGCATCCCTCATAACCGAATTCCTGGATACAATCATGATGCTCTTGCTACATACACGGTGCACAATGCAGTAGAGCGCTGATCATGATTGATGCGCTGAGTCTCGATATGCGATGCAACGCGCTATCACTATCGCCTTAGACTCGACACTGATAGCACACGAGACACCATGTGAGTAAGCGCAGTTCTTGTACGCACTGATATGGGGCGTGCGCTATCAATGAGTGGGTGGGTCGGCGTGGAGGGGTGGGCGGGGGACTAAAATCGCGATCTGGGCGTAGAATGCGCGGGGAAAGGGGTGGGCGCTGTGGGGGCTGAGGGTGAGTGCGGGCGGGGGGATGCGACGGCGTAGAGGGGTGGTGGGGCTGATCACTAAGATGGCGCTGATCGTTGAATGGCATGCGCGGATCACTATGATGCGGCGTGATCGATCTGATAGAACATTGCAAAAACGTGTAGTCTATCATCCTTGATGCGGCTGTATTTAACTACTACAAGGGGATCATCTTACGGGTTGTCGGTCTCACGACGCAACACTCGACTCCGTCATTGCTACTGAATATATGCAGTCTCTGTCGTCTACTAGCTACCATATGGCACGAACTGCGGATGATACAACAAAAGTTCTTAGAGCGCGTGTCTGTGCACAATCATCAGACAGCGCTGATCACTATGACGCGCTGATCACATGACGCGCTGATCACTATGACGGGCGCTGTGAACTAATGAATCGCGATCACTAAGCACTGCGTATGACGATCACTAATGACGCGAAACGTGGATAAACACTACGACAGCGCTAGATCACATAAGAAGACTCAAGCTAGTATGATCACTATGTACTCGCTTACCAATATGATGCGCTGATCACTAAGAATGCGTGCATATCTACTTATTGCCATAATGTCGAACGACAACTACTGCTACTGAAGATCAGACGAACTGAGTATCCACCTTTAGTAGTGCTGCTAGATCTACTATGACGCGCTGATCACTAATGCGACGCCTGATCACTATGATGTCGCTGATCCTAGATGCGCTGATCACTATGATGCGTTGATCACTATGATGCAGCTGATCACTATGACGCGCGTAAATCGTACTAGACGTTGATCATAGCGTTAACGCTAACATGAATGATTCATATGGTCCTGCGATATCTAGCGCCTCATATGCGCTGATCATTTGGCCACTTGGAGATCTGCATCGGGTGTCACGAGATGCGATCTGTCCGTTGACACGAACTGCGCTGTGCACTAAGACTGCGCGATCACTAAGACGGTATAGTGGCGCTGATCAATATGATCGTGCCAAGAGGCTCGGATCACCATGGGTGTGCATGCATTGCGCTGATCACTATGCCGACAGATGCGCGTGCATCCCACACTTCTTCCTATGATGCGCTATCATCTAAGATGCGCTGATCATAGGATTGTACGCTGATCTAGATGCGCTGATCACTATTATGCGCTGATCACTAAGCGCTGATCACTAAGCGTGCGCTGATCACACGATGATAGACGCCTGATCACTATGATTCGAATGATCACTAATATGCGCTGATTCCTAAGATGCCGCTGATCACATATGAGCGCGGATCAATATGATCGCTGTATCACTAGAGGCGCGCTGATTCGATCTAAATGCGCTGATCACTAAGACGCGCTGATCACTATGATGCGTGATCACTATGATGCGCTGATCACTATGATGCGTCTGATGCACTAAGATGCGCTGATCATCACTAATATGCGCTGATCACTAAGATGCGCTGACACTAGATGCGCTGATCACTAAGAACGCGCTGATCACTATGATGCGCTGATCAACTGAATACGCGCTGATCAAAAGATGCGCGATCACCTATGATGCGCTGATCACTAAGACGCGCGTGATCACTAAGATGCCCTGATCACTAAGACGCGCTGATCACTAAGACGCGCTGATCACTATGATGCGCTGATCACTAAGATGGCGCTGATCACTAAAGCATGCGCTGTCACTAAAAACGCGCTGATCACTATGATGCGCTGATCACAAGATGCTGATCACTAATGATCGCTGATCACTAGAATCGCTGCTCATATGATGCGCTGATCACTATGATGCCTGATCCTAAGAGCTCGCTGATCACTAAGATGCGCTGATCAATATGATGCGCTGATCACTAGATGCGCTGATCACTAAGATGCCGCTGATCACTAAGATGCTCTGATCAATATGATCGCTGATCACTAGATGCGCTGATCACTATGATGCCTGATCACTATGATGCGCTGATCACTATGATGCGCTGATCACTAAGATCGCTGATCACTCTGAATGCGCTGATCAACTATGATGCGCTGATCACTAAGATGCGCTGATGCACTAAGACCTGCGCTGATCACTAGTCCTGATCACTAGATGCGCTGACTCACTGATGACATGCTGATCATAGACGCTGATCATATATAGGCGCTGATCACTAAGATGCACTGATCGACTACTAATGCGTGATCACTATGATGCACTGATCACTAACTCGTGATCACTATGATGCCTGATCACTATGATGCGCTGATCACTATGATGCGCTGATCATATGATGCGCTGACTCAATATATGCGCTGATCACTAAGAGCGCTGATCACTATGGCGCTGATCACTATGTGCGCTGATCACTATGCGATCACTATGCGCTGACAATATGATGCGCTGATCACTATGATGCGCTGATCACTATGACTCGCTGATCACTATGACGCGCTGATCACTAAGACGCGTTGATCTAGATGCGCTGATCACTATGATGCGCTGACACTAAGATGCGTGACACTATGCACACAATGCGTGCACTTGACGTCGATCACTATGACGTGCTGATCACTAAGACGCGTTGATCACTAAGATGCACTGATCCCTAAGACGCATTGATCACTATGATGCACTTTACACTATGATGCGCTGATCAATATGATGCGCTGATCACTAAGATGCGCTGATCACTATGATGCACTGATCACTAAGAGGCACTGATCACTAATATGCGCTGATCACTATGATGCACTGATCACAAGAGATGCACTGATCACTATGATGCACTGATCACTATGATGCGCTGATCACTTGATGCGCTGATCACTTAAGACGCGTTATCCTATGAGCTATCACTATGATGCGCTGATCACTAAGACGCGTTGATCACTATTGCACTGATCAATATGATGCGCTGATCCCTAACGCGTTGATCACTATGATGCGCTGATCCTAAGATGCGCTGATCACTGTGATGCCTGATCACTATGACTGCTGATCACTAAGACGCGCTGATCACTATGACGCGCTGATCACTAAGACGCGCTGATCACTATGATGACGTCTGAATCACTATGAATGCGCTGATCACTATGATGCGCTGATCACTAGACGATGCTGATCACTATGATGCACTGATCACTATGATGCGCTGATCACTAGGACGTGTGCGCACTAAGACGGCTGATCACTATGATTCGCGGATCACCTATGACTGCTGATCACTATGATGCGCTGATCACTATGATGCGCTGATCACTATGATGCGCTGATCATGATCGCTGATCACTATGATGCACTGATCACTATGAGCGCTGATCACTATACGTGCTGATCACTAAGACGCCTGAATCACTATGATGCGCTGATCACTAAGACGCGCTGATCACTATGATGCGCTGATCACTAAGAGCCGCTATCACTAGATCACTGATCATATGCATGCTGACGCTTGATCACTAGATGCACTGATCATATGATGCACTGATCACTATGATGCCACTGATCCTATGATGCACTGATCACTAGACGCGCTGATCACTATGATGCACTGATCACTATGATGCCGCTGATCACTAGGATGCACTGATCCTAGATGCACTGATCACTATGATGCCTGATCCACTAAGACGCGCTGATCACTATGATGTTATCACTAAGACTCGTGATCACTCTGATGCGCTTACTATGACGTGCTGATCACTATGATCGCACCTGATCACTATGATGCGCTGATCACTATACGTGCCTGATCACTATTGATGCGTCTGATCACTAATGATAGGCGCAATCATTAGGAGATTGCGTGACTTATGCACTGTATAGATGTGCTGTCTGATCCCTATGATCACTGCATCTGACTGCATCTCCATGATCGCGCTGACTTGATCATTCAGATACTATGAGTGCCTGATCACTAAAGAGAGACTCGCGCTATCACTATGTGGACTGCGACTAGATCACGTGCTCTGATAGCTAGCGGATCACTATGATGCGCTAGATCACTATAAGGGAGCAGGGGTATCACTAGGAGCTACGAACTTACGCATCACGTACGATCTGACACTGACTCACTATGATGCACTGATCACTAAGACGTGCTGATCACTATAGCACTGATCACTATGACTGTCACTGATCACTATGATGCACTGATCACTATGATCACACTGATCACTAAGACCTGACGTCCATGATGCACTGATCACTATGATGCGCTGATCACTATGATGCACTATCACTATGATGCACTGATCACTATGATGCGCTGATCACTAGACGCGCTGATCCTATGACGCGCTGATCACTAAGACGCGTTGATCACTATGATGCGCTGATCACTATGATGCGCTGATCACTAAGACGCGCTGATCACTATGATGCACTGATCACTATGATGCGCTGATCACTATGATGCACTGATCACTATGATGCACTGATCACTATGATGCGCTGAGCACTAAGACGCGCGATCACTATGATGCGCGATCACTAAGACGCTTGACACTATGAGGCCTGATCACTATGATGCCGTGATCACTAGACGCGCTGATCACTATGATGCACTGATCACTATGATGCGCTGTGATCACTATGATGCGAACTGATCATCATATGAGCCACTGATCACTATGATGCGCTGATCACTAAGACGCGCTGATCACTATGATGCGCTGATCACTAAGACGCGCTGATCACTATGATGCGTGGCTCCCGGATGCATCTTTGTGTATGAAACAGGAGGCCACGTCCCACACCTACACTAGACCATCCGTGTTAATGATGGCCACGCTGTAAATGCCACGTGTTGTATTGTGTCCGTGTTCCTTTATAAAACCCGCGTTCCCAGCTTCTTCTCTCCCTTTCCGTGCCGCAGCGCCACCGCCCGGCATTGTCACTGTGTTTCAGGCCTCCCGGCACTGAAAGTGTTAAAGCAGCAATCCTACCCAATGAACCCATTGTGTTTGCAGCATTGGAGGCTGGGTGGGGGGGGGGGGGGGGGGGGGGGGGGGTGCTCCGGCAGCTGGGCGTGTTATTTGTAGCTCTGGGGACCCCCAGTTCCCATGATACTCACCGTGCTGGTTACTGGGCATTTAAACAGCTGGCCAATAGGAAGCTGCAAATTATAGCTTAGCTACCACAGTTTTAAAGGTCCTGGTGACGTGGGGCAGTAGGAAGCTGCAAGGGATGACGTCACGGCTTCCCATTGGCCCGCGTGATGTGGGACATTTAAGCCGCCATTATTTTAGCCACACAGCTCCGTCGGAGCTGCTAATGGCACACCTTATGGAAGTATCTCAGGAAGCAGGGGGTCCCTGGAGCTCAAATCAACACAGTTCAGCTCCAGAGACCCCCTTAAAATACTAAAATAAACCCGGAAGAGGTTAATATATCCAGCATATGCTGATATAACCTAGTGCAGTTAAAAACTGGTAAATACCAATAAGGATACTTACATCTGGGATTATTTCACATAACATGTATATGCATTTAGCGTAGGGACCTGCTATTGAGACTTACCTTGACGTTGGTTAGCAGGCTTGGCAATATTTGATCAAAGGATGTAACCAAAAGTCTCCTTTATCTTATAGATTTTTACACCATATAGATTTATTCCCCGTTTATTGCGATCCCAAAGGGGGAAGCGCAGGGACTCACTTTCTGTTTTTCACATGATATGCTGCAGTGCACAAAGCAAATATAACTCCATCTCCCTCTCTATCTGCTCCTCCACTGATCCCGAGATCCATGTCAAAAGCTACAGCTCTGCCCTATCTTCCTCCCTGCCATACATGCCACTCTTCTCTTCACTGCTCCTGTCATACACGCATGCTCCAGTTCTGCGCTCCTGTGAACGCCTGTGGAGGAAAAGTCATTCTCGCTAGCTGCCTTCACTATAAATTCAGCCAACTCTGCTCTCTCCCAGGCTAAACCAAGACACTAATCACCACTGACAAGTCTAACCCACACCATCTCTTCTCTGTCTCTGACCCTCCATCTGTTAGCGGCTTTTCCTCCATTTCACCCAAAGATTTTGCAGACTATTTCAAGGCTACGCTTGATTCCATTTCTCAAGGCATCTGCTCTGTATTCTTCACCTCCTCTTCCCAACTCTCCTCCTTAAAACCCTGACTCCTTCTCCTCTGTTACAGAGGACAGAAGTGTCTCTGTTGCTCTCCCCTCCCGTCTCCCTCTTGCCCTATTGACTGCATCTTTTCAAACCTCTTGTTTCCCCTTTAATCCCCACACAACTCCTCCCTCTGCTCTGGTACCTTTCCCACCTAGTTTACGCATGCAATAATTACATCTACTTGCAAAAATAACATCCCAGGCCACATCCGTCTCTAACTATTGCCGCATCTCTCTCGCCCTTTGTTTTTTTCTTAGCTCCTATCACTTAACCTCTCTGCCGCCTTTGATACTGAGACCACTGTCTTCTCCTTCTCATTCCTCATACTCTTGGCATCCGTATCAGAACCCTAACCTGAAGCACCTCTCCTATCTTCAGTGCCTCCTCCAACAGCTTCTCTTCCTCTAACGATCTCTTTGGGGGACGTACCCCAGATGACTGTACTGGAAACTCTTCTCTTTTCTCTTTACACACTCGCTCTAGGTGACCTTGAAGACATATTTTGGATTAAAATATCTCCTATAAGCTTACTTGTCAACCTCAAACCTACTTAAACAGACCGAAGTCATAGAATGTCTCTGCAATATCATCCCGGACGGCCCTCCACATACTTAAAATGTGCAAGACGGCGCTCCTCATACTTCCTCTCAAGCTTGGCATTGTTGCTGCCTTCCATATTACTGTCGGCAGTACTATCACAGACCCGATATCACGGGCACGCTGCCTTCCATATTACTGTCGGCAGTACTATCACAGACCCGATATCACGGTCACGCTGCCTTCCTATTACTGTTCGGCAGTACTATCACAGACCCGATATCACGGCAACGCTGCCTCATATTACTGTCGCAGTCTATCACAGACCCAGTACACGGCACGCTGCCTTCCATATTACTGTCGGCAGTACTATCACAGACCCAGTCACGTGCACGCTGCCTTCCAGATACTGGGCGGCAGTAACTATCACAGACCCGAATCACGGCAACGCTGCCTTCCATATTACTGTCGGCAGTACTACCAGACCCGATATCACGGGCACGCTCTTCCATATTACTGTCGGCATATACTCATCACAGACCCGATATCACGGGCACGCTGCCTTCCATATTCTGGGTTCCAGTACTAGCACACCCCCGAGTATCACGGGCACGCTGCCTCCATTTACTGTCGGCAGTACTATCACAGACCCCGATATCACGGGCACGCTGCCTTCCTATTAACTGTCGGCAGTACTATCACAGACCGATATGCACGGGTACGCTGCCTTCCATTACTTTACTGTCGCAGACATATCCAGACCCGATATCCGTGGCAACGCGTGCTTCCATATTACTGTCGGCAGTACTATCACAACCCGATTACACGGGCACGCTGCCTTCCATATTAACTGTCGGCAGGTACATCACAGACCGATATCACGGGCACGCTGCCTTCCATATTACTGTCGGCAGTACATCACAGACCCATTCTCCGGGCACGCTGCCTTCCATTACTGTCGGCAGTACTATCACATATCACGGACCTGATCACGGCATACTGCTCTCCATATTACTTGTCGGCAGTACTATCACCGAGCCGATATCACGGCACGCTGCTTCTCCAATTACTACTGTCGGCAGTACTATCACAGACCCGATATCACGGGCAGCTGCCTTCCATATTACTTCGGGCAGTACTATCACAGAACCCGATATCACGGGCACGCTGCCTTCCATTCTGTCGGCATACATCACGACCCGATCACGGGCACGCTGCTTCCATATTAACTGTCGCAGTACTATCCAACAGAACCCGAGTATCACGGGCACGCTGCCTTCCATATTTACTGTCGGCAGTACTACACACGACCCGATATCACGGGCACGCTGCTTCCATATTACTGTCGTGCAGTACTATCACAGACCCGATATCGACGGCACGCTGCCTTCAATATTACCTTGTCGGCAGTAACTATCACAGACCCGATAGTGACCGCGCACGTCTGTCCTTCCATATTACTGTCGTTGCATTACTATCACAGACCGCTACACACGGGCACAAGCGCTGCTTCCATATACTGTCGGCAGTACTATCACAGACCCTATATACATCACGGGCAACGCTCCCTTCCATGATAGACGCGTCCGGCATACTATCACAGACCCGATATCCGGGCACGCTGCCTATTCCATTCTTGTCGCAGTACTACACGACGACCGCGATACCACGGGCAACGCGCATTCCATATTAGTGTCGGCTCATGTACACACAGACCCGATATCACACGCCACCGGCCTTCCATATTACTGTCGGCAGTACTAATCACAGACCCTATATCACGGGCACGCTCCTCCATATTATTGTCGGCATTACTATCACAGACCCGAAATCACGGTGCAACGCTCGCTTCCAGTACTGTCGGCAGTACTACTCACAGAGGGACGCCACAGCGATAGAATCACGGGCACGCTACCTTCCATATTACACATGTCGGCAGGGTATCTAATCACAGACCGATATACTAACGGGCACAGCTGCCTTCCATTACTGTCGTCATACTAATATCACAGACCCGCGATATCACGGGCACGCTGCTTACCATATTACTGTCGGCAGTACTATCACAGACCCGATATCACGGGCACGCTGCCTTTCCATATTACTGTCGGCAGTACTATCACACAGACCCGATATATCACGGGCACCGCTGCCTTCCATATTACTGTCGGCGTACATCACAGACCCCATATCACGGGCACGCTGCTTCCAATTATTAGTCGGCCGTACTACCACACCCGATATCACGGGCACGCTGCTTCCATATTACTTGTCGGGCAGTACTATCACACCACCACCGCATACACGGCACGCTTTTCCCTATTCCATGTCGGAGCCATTACTATCACAGACCCGGTATCACGGGCACGCGCCCTCCATATTACTGTCGGCAGTACTATCACAGACCCAGTACTACGGGCACGCTGCTTCATCTTATCTACTGTCGGCAGTCCTATCACAGAACCCGATATCACGGCACGCTGCCTTCCATATTACTGAGTCGAGTCAGTACCATATCGTGGACTAAAGCAGACATTCGACATATCACGGGCCGCTGTCTTCCTACATACTGTCGGCAGTACTATCACAACCGCTATCACACGGGCCAACGCTGCCTTCCATTCTACCTGTCGTCAGTAACTTATACAGACCCTCGATACTACAGGCACGTGCCTTCCATATTACTGTCGGCAGTACTCACAGACCCATATCACGGGCACGACTGCCTTCCATAGTATATGTCGGACATACTATCACAGACCCGATACTCACGGGGGGGGGGGGTGGCCCAACCCCCCCCCCCCACCTCGCCCCTCCCCACACACCCCCAAACTAACGCCAACACCCCCCCCCCCCCCCCCCACCCCCCTTCCCCCCCCCTGACTCGTCCGACTCTCCCCGACCCACCCCCACCCCCCCTGCTTCCCCCCCCCCTGCTACACACTTTCCCAGATTAATACTGTCGGCAGTACATCACAGACCCGAATCACTCAGGCAGCCTGTCCTCTCTATTATCTTCGTCATGTACTATCACAGACCCTATCACGGGCACGCTGCCTTCCCTAGTTACTGTCGGCAGTACTAATCACGAGACCCATATCACACGGGCACCGCCTTCCATTATTACGGTCCGGCAGTCACTATCACCAGACCCGATATCACGGCACGCTGCCTTCCATATTACTGTCGGCAGGTACATCACAACGCAGATAACACGGCCACTCTCCATTTACCTTTACTGCGGACTTCGCAGTACTATTCACAGACCCGATATCACGGGCCACGCTCCTTCCATATTCGGACTGTCTCAGTACTATCACAAGACCCGATATCACGGGCACGCTGCCTTCCATTACGTCGCAGTAACTATCACTAGACTCTCTCAGTATCAAGGTACACCTAGCAACTTCCATATTCACTGTCGGCAGTACTATCACAGACCCGATATCACGGGCACGCTCCTTCCATATTACTGTCCCGTACTATCACAGACCCGATATCACGGCCCGCTGCCTTCCATATTACTGTCGTGCAGTACTATCACAGACCGATATCACGGGCACGCTGCCTTCCATTACTGTCGGCAGTTACTATCACGACCCCGATATCACGGCACGCTGCTTCCATCTTACTGTCGGCAGTAACTAGCACAGACCCCATATCACGGGCACTGCCTTCCTATTACTGTCGGCAGTACTATCACAGACCGAGATCACGGGCAACGCTGCCTTCCATATATATTCGGCAGTACTACTCACGACCCGATATCACGGCACGCTGCTTATCCATTTACTGTCGCCAGTACTATCAGCAGACCCATATCACTGCACGCTGCCTTCCATATTACTGTCGTCAGTACTATCACAGACCCGATATCACGGGCAAACGCTCCTTCCATTACTGTCGGCTCTACTATCCAAACCCCTAATCACGGGCACGCTGCATTCCCATATTACCCAGTCTCAGTACTTCACAGACCCGATATCACTTGCACGCTGCCTTCCTATTATTACGTATGTCTGCAGTACTATCACACCCGATATCACGGGCACGCTCGCCTTCCTATTTACTTCGGCAGTACTATCACAGACCCATATCACGCACGCTAGCTTCTATACCTTCTTCACGTCGCAGTTCTATCACAGAAACCCGATTCACGGGCACGCTGCCTTCCATATTACTGTCGCAGTACTATCACAGACCGCGATATCACGGCACGCTCCTTCCATATTCTGTCCTGTCGGCAGGTACTATCACACGCGCTATATCACGGCAACGCTGCCTTCCTATTACGGTCGGAAGTAACTATCACAGCCCCATATCACGGCACGCTGCCTTCCATATTACGTTACTGTCGGCAGTACTTAATATTCACAGACCCGATATCAACGGGTCACGCTGTCTTCCATATGTACTGGTCGGCAGTACCTACTCACAGACGCAGCTATCCTGCACCTGCCTTCCATATTACTGTCGGCAGTACTATCACAGACCCGATATCACGGGCACGCTGCCCTCCATATTACTGTCGGCAGTACTATCACAGACCCGATATCACGGGCACGCTGCCTTTCATATTACTGTCGGCAGTACTATCACAGACCCGATATCACGGGCATGCTGCCTGGATATCACATTTGATTCCTCCCTCATATTCTCCTCTTACATGTATACTGTCGCTACAATCTGTGTTTGTTTCCTCCATAACATTACCACGACACACAGAGCGTAGCATAGGCGCGTGCACACAGACTACGTGATGACATCATAGCGGTCCAAGCACGAGCACAATCATGGAAGTGAAGTGTACAGACTCCCTTCGCCTACACAGGTGCACCCTGTGAGCCGGACGAGACGGGACTCCTGGCAGCGGGTACTTACCTTCCGGAGAGCTGAAGGGAAAGGGGCGGGTGACGGGCTGAAGGGAAAGGGGCGGGTGACGGGCTGAAGGGTAAATGGCGGGTGACGGGCGAAGGAAAGGTCGGCGGGTGAACGTGCTGAAGGGAAAGGGGGGCGTGTGACGGGCTAAGGAAAGGGGAGGGCGGGTGACGGGCTGAAGGGAAAGGGGCGGGTGACGGGCTGAAGGGAAAGGGGCGGGTGACGGGTGAAGGGAAAGGGGCGGGTGACGGGCTTAAGGGAAAGGGGCGGGTGACGGGCTGAAGGGAAAGGGGCGGGTGACGGGCTGAAGGGAAAAGGGGGAGGGGCGGGTGACGGGCTAGAAGGGAAAGGGCTGGTGGACGGGCTGAAGGAAAGGGGTGGGTGACTGGCTGAAGGGAATGGCGTGTGACGGGCTGAAGGGAAAGGGGCGGTGACGGGCTGACGGGAACGTTCGGGTGACGGGCTGCATGGAACTGGGCGGGTGACGGCCTAAGGGAAAGGGCGGGTGACGGGCTGAAGGGAATGGTCGTGTGGACGGGCTGAGGTGGAAAGGGGCGGGTGACGGGCTGGGGAAAGGGGCGGGTGACGGGCTGAAGGGAAAGGGAAGGGGGGGTGCGGGATTAAGGGAAAGGGCGGTCGTGACGGGCTGAAGGAAAGGGGCGGGTGACGGCTGAAGGGATAGGGGGCGGTGTGACGGGCTGAAGCGGGAAAGGGGCGGGGAGACGGGCTGAAGGAACGGGCGGGGTTACGGGACTGAATGGAAAAGGGCCGGGTGACGGGCTGAAGGAAGGGGGGGCGGGTGACTGGCTTAAGGGAAGAGGGGTCGGGTGACGGTCTTAAGGGAAAGGGGCCGGGTTGAACGGCTGAAGGGAAGGGGCTGGTGAAACGGGCTGAAGGGCAAAGGGGCGGGTGATGGGGTAAGGGGAAAGGGGCTGATGTGACGGGCTAAGGGAACGTGGCGGTGCGGGCTGAAGGGAACGGGGCGGGTGATGGGTGAAGGGAAGGGGGCTGGTGACTGGCTGAAGGGAAAGGTGCGGAGTGACGGGCTGAAGGGAAAGGGGGCGTGTGATGGGGTGAAGGGAAAGGGGCGGTTGACGGGCCGTTGAAGGGAAAGTGGCCTCGGTGACACGGGCTGAAGGGAAAGGGGCAGGTGATCGGGTGAGGGAAAAGGTGGGCGGGTACGGGCTTGAAGGGAAAGGGGCGGGTGACGGCTGAGGTAAGGGGCGGGAACGGGCCTGAAGGGAAAGGTGGCGGGTGGACGGGCTGAATGTTCACACCGGCCCCTCGGATTTTTATAGGGTGAATTGTGAGTGATACTTCCAACTGTTTTTTAATATGAATTGTTTTTTTTAGTAAAAGTTTTATTTATACGATATGCCCCATGGCCTTTTCTGCTGATTTATTATGGATCTGAGGCTGCTGTATCCCATCTCTAGAGGATCTAGTTAGACATAGAATTACATTCTATTCATTGCTACCCCCTCGTTTTGTTACTACTACTCGGCACTTCAGTGTGGTATAAACCCATTGTTGCACATGTTTAATGGACATTGGGGGATAATGAGCATATCACTCCCATTAGTCATAATACACTGGTATAAATCCACACTTTGTTTGATGTGCAATAGAGGTGATTAGACTTAACAGACAGGTACAATCAAGATTTTTGAAGGGATTGCACTTTTGTTGTTGTTTTTCCCACCATATCGATCGGAGAATAACGCCATCATTATACCGGGGATCCAAGCGCCAAGGAACTTTTTCCGTATTTTTTACTTTTATTTGTAAGCACTTATTCTAGTTTTGTCCACATGTATTTACTCTGAACGCAACCATGCACACTGGGTGGCCGATTTACACAAATATATTTTTTAGAGAAAATATGTGCACTAAGGAGAACACACAATACTTGCGGGTGCTGAAACTCAGTGGTGAAGTTCTCATAGATACACAGGGGTTGGTGTTTCTTTGTTTTTAATTATCTCTTCATTTTGATCACATTATTTTTTTTGTTTTTTATTTTTTTTTTTATTATTTATATGTCCAATTGTTCTGTTAGTTTTGTTACGTTCCTGTTTTGCACCGTGCGCTATTGGCTCCTTCCCCCTTCCTTGCCCTTTGTTGCTCATTTTCGTTGCTTTCTTCCTCCTCCTTCTGCTTACCAGCCCGGGTCTCCAGCAGGGGAGCCTTTCATTGCGGAGGTCACGCACGTCGGGTCGGAGCTAATTGCTTGCCTATATACAAGGAATTGTCTACTCACTCATATTTTAACTCTTTGATAAAAGCCGCTGGAAAGAGCGGCGCAACGCGTAAGAGGGAACCTCACCTTCGCTGTAATAATGTTGCGGATGTTTTCTACATGAAAACCTCACCTTTTAATACTCACTTTTTGCCTGGTCTCCCCGCTTTTGGACGCTGCTTTGTTTTCCTGCGTTCCTTACCTATGTGAGCATCATAGATACAATTCTCTATACAATCTTCCTACCCTACCAAATAGATTGTAAGCTCTTCAGAGCAGGGACTCATTTTTCCTAATGTTAGCTTTTTACGTCTGAGCGCTTTCTTCCCCATGGATCGTTATTTTGTTTATTTGTTATTTATATCATTGTAACGTGTTATACTCTACTGCTGTGAAGCGCTATGTTACATTAATTGCACTAAATAAATACGACATAAATACATACATCACGGGCCCCACTAATACGCCGGGTTCCGTTCTTAGGCCCGCCGTTAATCGAAATCGGTGGAAAAGCGGACCGGCGAGTTTCGTTGGTGCGCATGGTGCAGCGCAACATCGGGAACCCGCTCCCTTCCTGCGCATGCGCGAACCCCTCCGTCCCGTTCTGCCCCCACGCCCCCCCCTGACCCCGGGGACTTGGCCCTTTCTTGTGCATGCACGGACTTGGCGCCCCCTTCCTGGCACGCATCTGACATGCCCGTTCTCTCCTGCGCGAACGAACCCCTTACCGTCCCGTTCTTGCTGGCTCACTACGCGATCCCCCGACCGGCGTTCTGCGCAGCGACGCGACCCCGTACTGGCCCTTTCTGTTCATACGTACCCCGACTGGGCACTTTCTTTCAGGCAACGGCTTGTCGGCCCCCTGCTCCGGCACCCAGTATCGGCAACATCCGCCGAAAACAGAGCACCAATAAAGCGTGGCCCCATTCCTGTACATACAGGTGAAAATGTAGCACTCCAAATAGTAGTCCGTGATTCAATATTTATTCACAATTCACCCAATGTTCAGTCCGCAATAACCCTTTTCCAAGGTTATCCATTCAGAAAGAGGCCGACTGTGTGGACCGAAATGTTGGCTGAAAAATGATTGTCACTACACATTGGAGTTGCTACACTTTTCCTATAGCTCTACACATACATACATACAACATCATACATACATACATACATACAATACATACATACCATACCTGCCAGTCCTTATGTACCCAATGTTTCTAATTTACATTGGATATAACTGTGCTAACTGTACGTTTTGCTAATTTATGGTCATGGCCTTAGTTTCACCTGCACTCCCAAGCCTGCGAATATTTACAGAACAATATTGTTTTATGTTTGTACAGAGTGACACCGCGGTTGAGCTTTGCACCAAGCCACCTGTTTTTTAAACTTGTATAATTTATTTGATCAAGTAACCGTTTGTATCAGTGTTATCAATGGGGTGTGCTATATAAAGTAAATTAATCTCTTGCTGTAAATGTGGTGAACGCCCGCAGAGGGTTGGGTGAATCCTGGAAGGGAACTCCTGCTTTTCCGAGCACCACATAAACGATTTTTACATAAAGTACAACAGTTCTGCTTTATTAGTTTTAACCTGTGATTTGCTGCTAGTACCTTTAAAACCGTTTAATATAGTTGTCTGACTTGTCTGAAAAACGCCTGTTGGTTTTAAAACCCTATAGGGCTGGAGAGCCCTGTTATATTAGGTTTGGGGGCGGTGGCATATCCAAAGTACTCGCCTCGGCCTCACACATACACTGTAATTAACTTGGTGGCTTCATAATTTCCCATTTTAATAAACACCACAACTTTAGAATTCACCATTTTTGTTAATTAGATATATCTATAGTAGATAGATCGTCCTTCCACTAGCACTGGGAGTGGTATCTGCGCTATACATAAGGAATTCGATTGGGATCGGAGAAGGAGGCAGCTTCAGTGAGTAAATGCCCCGACTCGCGAACTATGACCTGAGTTTGAATAGGGGAGCCTGGTTTTTAATTTCCTCAGTCCCCTGTGAAAACCAACCCCCGCGTTTTCCCTCCCCGTGTGCCCATGACTAAAAAAGAAAGCCCCCCCTTCCAAACACACACACACTAACACAACACCAGCACACAATATGCGACCACCTTCCCACACACACCCCCACACACACCCACCACACACAACCACACACACACACCCCCTACCAGCACCACCCCACCACCCACCCACACAACCCCCCCCCCGACACAATATCTCCCACCTTCCCCCCTACCCCCTCACCACACCCCCCCATATGCCCACCTTCCCCCCACCCCCCCTCACTCCTTCCCCCCTTCCCAACTCCGCCCCCCCGCACCACACGACACACACCAGCGCCATCGACACACACACACACACACAGCACAACACACACTACACACCACCCTACAAGCACATCAACACACACAACCACAATATTCCCACCTCCCAACCACACACACCACACAACCATCACAGCACACATAATTCCCACCTTCCTCACATCCACGACCCCACACCTCACACACTATCCCCACCTTCCAAATATCATCCCTCCCCGGCCCCCCCCCCATATCTTGCGATTTGCCCACCGTTCCCCCCCCTCCCCGTCGTCACCCCCACCACGCACCCCTACGTCGTTCCCCCCTGTCCCAACCCCCCTCCACCCACCCACCCCGCTCTTCCGCACCTTTCCCGCCCTCACCACCCCCCCCATTTCCCGCGCACCCCTGAAAAGCAGCCCCCCTCCCGCCTCTCCCCCCTTTCCCCACACCCCTCTCACAGACCCCCCGGCCCGCGCCTCTTTTCCCCCCTTGTCCCCCCTAACCGCCGCCCCCTCCCCACTTCCTTCCACCCTCCCCCCTCACCCCCCCACTAGGAGTCCGCCTGCCCCCCCTCTCCAGCCCGTGGACCCCCGCGCCCCCGCATCCCCACCCCTCCCCCCGCCCGCCCCACTATCCCGACCCCCCTCTTTGGTCCGCCCATTCGACACCGCGCCCCCCCTCCGCACCCCACCGGCCCCCCCCCGCCCACCCCCCCCCCCCCTTCTTCCCCCGCACTTATTCCCCCCTCCCCCCCCCCCCCCCCCCCCGCCCCCTCCCCTTCCCAACCCTCCATCTATAGCACCGCGCTTCCCCCCCCCGCCCCCACCCCCCCCCCTCCCCCTGACGTTTCGCCCCGCTTCCCCCCTCGCCCGAACCCGGCCCCCCCCGCCCCGCTGAGGCATCCCACCCACCCACACCCCAACACACACACACACACCATCATCTCACACGACACCCTGTCGTCACACCTGCCCCACTATTCCCCACATGCCCCCCTTTCCCCCACCCGTCCCCCGCAGTCATCCACACCGCCGCCCCACCTCCCTTCTGTCCCATCCTTCCGCCGCGCCATCCCACACCCCCCCCCCCCCAGATCTTCTCGTCGCGCGCGCTGTCACCCCTTCGCCACCCCCCCTCCCTCAGCCCCCCTCTTTCCCCCTCTAGTGGGGCAGGGGAGATGTCACAGCGTGGGTATTGTGATAGGGGGCGTAAGGGGGGGATCCACGGCTGCAGGGTTCCGGACGTGGACAGGAATTCGAGGGGCGAGGAATTGGGTACGAGACAAGCTCTAAGACAGATCTGGTGATTTATCAAGCGGTGGAGGGGGGAAGAGATCCAAGGAGTTTTCACCACGTCAGATAACGGCTCGTAGGGACAAAGGTACGATTGGCGGGTGGAATTAGGTGCGGAGAAGGGGAAAGACGGCGGGAACGGAGGGCGGTTGGATGTGACGTGGACAGGGTCCGGTAAAGTTAAGTAGAAGTCCGGAAACTGACGCTACAGTAAGGTGAGAGACTGATCAGGAGGATATTGCGGAAGGAGGAAAAAACAGAGACCCCACAACGAAACGGGTCGGACGTTGTAATAGGAAATTAATGCGAATCCGAAGGATAGAGGGAGCTGCGAATTGGGGTATCCCGATGGACACTGACCCGTTGGACGTCTCAGCCCCCCTCGTCCCCGGCCCCCCCAACTCACCCCCTCGTATTCTCCTCATCCCCCCATCACCTCCCGCATAGTTTCCAGGCCCCAGCCGACACGCACCCTCCGATAGGTAGGCCCCCTCTCTCTAAATACCACAACACATACACACAATTGCCCCCCTCCCAAATACCACACCACACCAGGCCAACACACAGCACACACAAAATAGCCCCCCCCCGTCCCAATACACACACACACCCCCACCCTATGCCCCCTCCGTCCCAATCCACACAATCTTCCCCCATACGGGCCAATCCACCCCGCGCACTACACAAACCACCCCCAGACCCTCTGATCCCGCCCTGTTTCCACACCTCCCTCCCCCCCGTCACGATAGAGCCCCCCTCTATCGTAATGGTCTTGAATCTCTAGCATCTGGGTCCCACCATGGGAACTGTTAGCTGTAATGTGTGTGAATAGATCCATTTTGTTTTCATGGATTCCTAATCCTGCGCAAACGATAGATAAATGAATCCAGAGGTGAAGTCCGACGTACCTCTGCTTCTCTTACTACAAAGAGGTTCGCAAAGGGAAGTCCCTGTCTTCATACACTACACATATAAATATATGTGTATTGGAGCTAGACATTTAAGAGGTCATGTTTCTAAGTTTGCTATTCTCCCCTAATGTAAACTGTTCATTGCTTGAAAGACAACTTAAGTGGCACGTTCCTCTAGATCATGTGTAGCATAGGCCTGCGGCTCCCCCTCCCAACCCTCCATGGCAGCTCTCCTCCGTCCCCAAAGGTCACCCGCTCCCCACGGCTGCCTCTCTCCCTCTCCAGGCTGCCGGTTTGTCTGTGGAGGGGCCCGTCAAGGCGGTTGGTCAGGTTCTCTTGTTGCCGCTGGTCATTTCCTCAGCTGCCGGCCCCTGCCTCCTACCACTGTCCCGGCCACGCCGGCCTCTCTTTGACGAGACGCGCACCGGCGTGATAGGGGGGGGTGGGTACATTGCAGCTTGTAATGTTTTGGAAATTTTTAATACAGTCAAGTATATAACCTGTTAGTGCTTTGTACGCGGTATATTGTATTCGTATATGGGGTGATGTATATTCAATGCATGTGCTGTATTTTAATGCTTATACAGTATATACTTGTTATGTGTATAGTACAGTATATATATTTGGTGTGTCGTGGTGGTAATATTCATTGCATGTGGTTTGCGGCTCTCCGGAATATTTGGATACATTTTTTTTTAAATAAAATTGCTCTTCTTTCCTTGAAGTTGAAGACCCCCATGATCTAGAGAAGGCTAACGTAACCCCCCCCCCCAGTGCAATGTGCTGTGCATTGCCGTGCAATGTGCTGTGCAATTATGCTTTGCAACGCATTGACTTGGAACCTGTAATATCTCCTTATTTACACATGACCACTGTTCACCTTCATATGCTTCCCAGCATGCCCGAAGTGAAGAACCCCGCACATTGCTGCTCATGAAACGCCTTCCCCTGTAGATCTTTGTTGTAACCCCCCCGAGTGTGAGCTCTTCCGTTCCGTTAGAAGCACAAAGTGACACATTGAGTTGGTAGCAGATGTAGTACTGCTCATTTTAAGCTGCAAACAAATTAAAAGCAATTCCAAATCTAAACCCATTCAGTACTGGACGGGACAAGCTCCTCACCTACCACACGCAAGCCCTTATTCCAGAAATATGGCTCCAAACTTCTCACGGGCCGCAAGGTTCAACAAGTATCCAAGTATCCGTCCGCTCCTCCTTCTCTTTTTAATATACCGTGCACCCCAAAACTTGAACAGTCTACCGGAGACTCTCAACATCCACCACCGATCTAAGTCTCTTCTTTATCAAATCTACGGCTTGTCACACATGTTAGATCTGGTGGTAACAGCTACAATACGCCTATAATATTATCATATTATCTGTAACGGTTTAATACGCCTATAATATCTATTAATCTGTACTGTTACAATACGCCTATAATATATATTAATCATGTAACGTTTACAACCTCCTATAATATATATTATCTTAACTGTTACAATACATTATCTGTAAACTGTTTACAACACATCGCCTATAACATACATTATCTGTAGACTGTACAAACGCCTATAATATATATTGCTGTAACTGTTACATAACGCCTATAATATAATTAATCTGTAACTGGTTTACATAACTCCTTAATATATATTAATCTGTAACTGTTACTACACGCCTTAATATTATTTATATGTAAACTGTTTACAAGTTACATTATCTGTAACTGTTACTACGCCTATAACATACATTCGCTGTAACTGTTACATACGCCTTAATATACATTAATCTGTAATTGTTTCCCTACGACGTATAATATAGATGTATCTGTAACTGTTACATACGCCTATAACATATATTACTGTAAACGGTTACAACGCCTATACTATATATGATCTGTAACTGTTACATACTCCCTATAAACTATATTATCTGTAACTGTTACATACGCCTATAATTATAGTAAAATCTGTAACGGTTACACTCCCTATAATATATATTATCTGTAACTGTTACATAGCGCCTACCTACATATTGTTAATCTGGTAACTTTGTTACATACGGCCTTAACAATAATTATCTGGTAACTGTTACATAACGCCTATAATATAATTCCTCTTAACCTGTTCATACGCCTATAATATATATTATCTGTACTGGTTACTACGCCTATAATATATATTATCTGTAACTGTTTACAAAATACGCCTATAACATACATTATCTGTAAATGTTGACAATACGCCATAACAATCATTAGTCTGTAACTTTACCTCTGCCTATAATATACATTATCTGTAACTGTACATTAACGGCCTATAACTATATATCTGTACTGTTACTACGCCTCTAATAAATATATTCTGTATGTTACATACGCCTATACATATATTTCTGTAACTGTTCATACGCCTATAATATCGATTAGTCTGTACTGTCTTACATTACGCCTTAACATATATTATCTGTAACTGGTTACATACGCCATAACATACTATCTGTACAAACAATGTTACATACGCCTATAATATACTTACTGTAACTGTTACATACGCCTTAATAATGTATCTATCTGTCACTGTTACATACGCCTATATATGTATTATCTGTAACTGTTACAATGCCCTATATATATATTATCTGTAACTGTTACAACAATACGCCTATAATATATATTACCTGTAACTGTTACCTAACCCTATAATAATAATATGTATCTGTAACTGTTTAATACGCCTACTAACATACATTTTCTGTAACTGTTACTACGCCTATATACATATTATCTAATGTCCATCTCCTATAAAGCTATAGACCCTTTACTGTTACATACGCCATAATATAGATTTCTTACCCCCCGCCCCTCCCCCCTCCCCCCTCCACCCCTCCCCGCCCCCCCCTCCTCCCCCCCCCCCCCCCCCCCCGCTTCCTCCTACTCCCCCCTCTTCGCCCCCCCCCCCTCCCCACCTCCCCGGATAAGCAGAACTGTATTAATCCCAGCAGGAAACGTAATTGATAATCTTATTTTCCAAATCATGGTTTACTGTATTTATCGCTACACACAAACATACAATAATCATAACAATGTTAATAGTAAATCCCCGGCTCTGCGCGTGGTGCGGCGAATATATTATTATCATTATCATCATCATAGTATGTGTGTGTATTTATTATTATCATCATCATCATCGTTTATTTGTAAAGTGCCAACATATTCCGCAGCGCGGATTTAATTTGGGGGAACAGAGTTATGTATATTACATAAACAGAATGACATACAAAGATATATAGTGAATAGGGGGAATGACTGCACTCTCTCTCGTATAGTACTAATGTAGAGGTTCCGTGCACGGTAAATTCATCACGAATAGTACAGTCTGTAACCCCCTCAGACATCATAATACCAGCAGCACTACACACAGAAGCACTGAAGCAGGGAATATATGATCTTTAAAATCATGAATATCATATTTTCACTAGTTATGTGTCAGTGCTGGTATTATGACCTCTGAGGAGGTTACAGTATATACTGTGTGTGTATAAACATATATATATATATATATACAGTGTTCGACAAACCTATACATTTGCTCGCCCCGGGCGAGTGGATTTAACCCCCGGGCGAGTAAATATTGGCCCAAGCAGCACAGCACGAGAGAACCTCCCAAGTTAAAAAGGTGGGGAGGGGTGAGCTCTGGGAGGAGGGGCCACTTACCTCCAAACAACTGTTGCCAGTTAGAAATTTAATTAACACACACATTCCCAGTTAGCTTCCCATGTATACTTATTTGGTATATCCCTGTATACCTTTCCTTCTAAAAAGATGTCCAACCTTTTTTTGTACAAATCTATTGTATCTGCCATCACAGCCTCCATGGGTAATGAATTCCACATTTTAACTGCCCTTGCTCTAAAGAACCCTTTCCTTTGTTGCTGGTGAAATCTTCTTTCCTCCAACCTTAAGGGATGGCCCCGAGTCCTTTGTACTGCCCGTGGGATGAATAGTTGTTTTGAAAGCTCCCTGTACTGTCCCTGAATATATTTGTATATAGTTATCATATCTCCTCTTAGACGCCTCTTTTCTAATGTAAATAAATCTAATTTAGCTAGCATCTCCTCATAAGTTAGATTGTCCATCCCCTTTATTAATTTGGTGGCTCTTCTCTGCACTCTCTCTAGTTCCAGAATATATTTTCTAAGGAGTGGTGCCCAAAATTGGACTTCATATTCAAGGTGTGGTCTTACTAATGCTTTGCAAAGGGGCATAATTATGTTTACTTCCCTTCCATCCATTGCCCGTTTAATGCAAGAAAGGATCTTGTTTACCTTTGCAGCTACTGCATGACTTTGGGCACTATTGCTAAGCCTGCTGTATACAAGCACTCCTAAATCCTTCTCCATCAAAAATTCCCCCAATTTAATTTGTAAATCTCCTGTTTATTCTTGCTTCCCAAATGCATAACTTTACATTTATCTGTATTAAACCTCATCTGCCATTTACCTGCCCAAGTTTCCTGTCTCTCCAAGAACTTCTGGAGAGAAATTACATCTTGCTCTGATTCTACTACCTTACACAATTTAGTGTCATCAGCAAAGATGGAGACTTTGCTCTCGATGCCAACCTCAAGGTCATTAATAAACAAGTTAAAAAGCAGGGGTCCCAGTACCGATCCCCGAGGTTCTCCACTCACAACCTTAGCCCAACCTGAAAAAGTCCATTTATGACAACCTTCAATCCAGGTGCAAATATTTTTACTGAGTCCAATTTGCTTTATTTTGTACACCAACCTTGTGTGGAACCGTATCAAAAGCCTTTGCAAAATCTAAGTAGACCACATCAACAGCTTTACCCTGGTCTAAATTCCTACTTACCTCCTCAAAGAAACAAATAAGGTTAGTTTGACATGATCTATCCTTCATAAATCCATGCTGACTATTACTAATAATTTTCTTTTTCATTAGGTATTCCTGAATATTATCCCGTATTAAACCTTCAAGTAGTTCCCGCACTATTGAAGTCAGGCTTACAGGTCTGTAATTCCCCATTTGTGATCTAGCTCCCTTTTTAAATATAGGCCCCACATCTGCTTTACGCCAATCTTATGGTACTGAGCCTGTGGAAATGGAGTCCTTGAATATTAAATGTAATGGTTTGGCTATTACTGAACTTAACTCCTTCATGCCCCGCATCTCTCTGCCGCTCTCACCCTTTGAACCCCAGACCCTGGCTAAATTTCCACACGCGCATGCTGCGTTCCTGCACTCATTCCTCTAAACGCCTCTGGAGGAAATCTCACACTCTCGCAGACTTCTTTCACTACAAATATATACTGTCCTGTTTTACCTCTGCCCTTTCTCAGGCTAAGCAACCCTACTTTTCTTCACTAACCAACATGCACAAGTCTAACCCACGCCAACTCTTCTCTGTCTTTGACTCCCTACTCAGACCACCCTCTGCTGCCTGTTCTTCATCCTCCATCTCACCTCAGGACTTTGCCGACTATTTCAAGGAAAAGGTGGAATCCATATATCAGGACATCCCTCTGTATCCTCCACCTATCCTACACCTCTTCTTAACTCTCCTCCTGCATTCCTTCACTCTTTATCTGCTGTCACAGAGGAGGATGTGTCGTTGCTGATGTCCTCTTCTCCCTCTACCACCTCTTGACCCCATTCCCTCCCATCTCCTAAAACCTTTTGCTCCTACTATAATCCCTACGCTCACACACATTTTTAACTCCTCCCTCTACTCTGGTACCTTTCCATCCTCCTTCAAGCATGCAACAGTCATACCATTACTCAAAAACAGCAAGCTTGACCCTACCTGTCTTTCTAACTACCGACCTGTCTCCCTCCTGCATTTTGCCTCTAAACTCCTTGAACGTCTTGTATTCTCTCACTTGCTCCATTTTGTCACCACCTATTCTATCCTAGACACTCTACAATCTGGCTACCGCACTGCTCACTCCACTAACAACAGCTCTCACTAAAATAACTAATGACCTCCATGCTGCCAAAGACAGAGGTCATTACACTCTGCTCATATTACTCGACCTATCTGCAGCATTTGATACTGTGGACCACCCTCTTTTCCTTCTCTTGGCATTCGTAACAAAGCTCTATTCTGGATCTCCTCCTACCTCTCCCATCGTACTTTGTGTCTTTTTTGCCAACACCTCCTCCTCTATCGATCTCTCTGTGGGGGTACCCCAGGGCTCTGTCGTGGGACCCCTTCTCTTTTCTCTTTACACACTCTCTATAGGTGACCTAATCACATCTCTTGGGTTCAAATATCACCTCTAAGCTGATGACACACAAATTTACTTTTCTACCCCTGAGCTTACACCTGCTGTACAAAATAAAGTTTCTGAATGTCTCTCTGCTATATCATCCTGGATGGCCCTCCGCCGACTTAAACTTAACATGTCAAAAACGAAGCTCTTCATACTTCCTCCCAAACCTGGCCCTACTACCTCTTTCCACATTACTATTGGAAGTACTATCATTCACCCAGTAGCCCAAGCACGCTGCCTAGGGGTCACACTTGACTTCTCTCTCACATTCTCTTCTCACATTCAAAAGGTAGCAAAAAACTGTCGTTTTTTTCCTCCACAATATTACCAAGATACGCCCTTTCCTCTGTTGCTCGACTGAAAAAACTCTGACACAGACCCTCATTCTCTCCTTTCTCGACTACTGTAACCTCCTGCTGTCTGGCCTTCCTGCCTCTCACCTGTCTCCCCTACAATTTATCCTAAACGCTGCTGCCAGAATCACTCAGCTCTTTCCTAAATCTATCTCAGCGTCTCCCCTGCTGAAATCACTCTCCTGGCTTCCTATCAAATCCTATATCACACACTCAATTCTCCTCCTCACTTTTAAAGCTTTACACTCTTCTGCTCCTCCTTACATCTCAGCCCTAATTTCTCACTATGCACCATCCCGACTCTTGCGTTCTGCTCAAGAATGTCTTCTCTCTACCTCTTTTGTATCTAAAGCCCTCTCCTGCCTTAAACCCTTCTCACTGACTGCCCCACACCGCTGGAATGCCTTCCCCTCAATACCCGACTAGCACCCTCTCTATCCACATTTAAGACCCCCCTCAAAACACACCTGCTTAAGGAAGCATATGAGTAGCTCCATGGCTAATAATTAACACCTCGTACATTAACCTTGGCCCCTTGCAGACACACTTACCAGAACACCCTCCTACTGTCTCTGTACGTGCTTCCTGCCAACAAATTAGATTGTAAGCTCTTCGGAGCAGGGACTCCTTTTCCTAAATGTTACTTTTATGTCTCAAGCACTTCTTCTCTTTTTGTTATTTGTATTATTTCTTATTTATATGATTGTCACATACGTATATTACTGCTGTGAAGCGCTATGGACATTAATGGCGCTATATAAATAAAGACATACATACATACTTTCTGTTTTATACATACATACTTACACACATACATACATAAAACATAAATAAACCCTTATTGAAATAAAGATCAAATTAACAAATGACTCAAAATTGCCTGAGATCTGGAAGTCCAGGCTGCTTTCCAGGGTGACCCACATCCAGTCAGAGAGACCTAAAAAGAAAAGAAAACAGAAAGCGCACGCCCCATAGCATAAAAACGTACATTTAATACATAGAAGTGGAATAAACAAGGAGGGGGGGGGGGGGCAGGCACAAAAGTAAATAATAAAAACAGCGTTTGTGAATACAATATCACCGCCAGCATGTCTACTCAGAAAAAGTCACCTGGTGTGACGAAACGCGTCATTACGTGACACTACGTCATCACGCAGGAGTCTGTGAGGTCTGATCAGACTCAGAGCGTTTGTCAAGACCACAAGGATTTCTAGCAGGCAGCCTGTAGCAGGACTTAAGCTGCATCACACCCCCTCCGGTTCAAGTGCCCAGCTGATTGGAGCCTTCTGCTCACGCTGTGAGCTTACTATCTGAGGACAGTGAGTCCGGAGCAGACAAGCTGGTGGTGATATTTTATTCACTAACGCTGTTTTTATTACTTACTTTTGTAAGTGTGCCTGTTTCCCCCACTTGTTTATTCCGTGCACCCAAAAACTGGAACAATCTCCCGGAGACTCTCACAGCCGCCAGCAGTCTAACTTCTTTCAAAACTAAAGCTGTCTCACATTTTAATCTGGTCTGTAACTGTTACATACGCCGATAATATATATAATCTCTTACTGTGCATGCAATGTCTTGTATATAATGTATACCCTGCTCACTTATGTAACTATGTATTGTAACCATGTATTATTTGTCATCTTAACTCTACGCCCAGGACATACTTGAAAACGAAAGGTAACTCTCAGTGTATTACTTCGTGGTAACACATTTTATAAATAAATTAATAAATATTCCCCTGTGACGGTAACTTTGTGACAGGCTATTAATAATACACACCAAATATCACTGGGTTGAACAGAACACGGCTGAGATATGATAAAATATAATTTATTCCTTGAAAAAGGTGAACACACGAGATTATACAAATAACAGACAAAATATAGGCACTTACTTATGATGGAATGATGAAGCAGTCATAATTCCGGACTGGCAGTTCATACAGCAATCTTCAAAATCACCAAGACACGAAAGACAATTGAGTAAGGGCTGATCCTGGTTTAAATACCATTTCAAACCCATCTCTTAACCCTAGGCGCCGAGCTGGCTAGAAAAATCTATTTGAAGTAGACTTTCCTTCCCCTGCAGGTGTGAACTGGGCCACTTGCAAAACACTCAATTCCTTTGTTCCTGACCCTAGGGTAAACAATCAGGGCAGTTAACTTTTGATCACAGGGCTATGCTAAATCTTCAGGATGCCCTTCCTGCTCTATTAGCATAGCAGATGGAGTCTGCATTTTAAGAGCAGATCCAAAATCCCATATACACTTTAATATCTTCACATATTAATAAGTTCCGTTCTGGTGGGTCCAGTGGGTCGAAATCTGCCAGTTTTTAATGCCTACAGTGACCCTACATATTGGCCAAATTTCAACTCTCTGCGACCTCCAGAACCGGAGATACAGAAATGCACTTTAACACATTTCTAAAATACAGGATTCGTCCCTTTAAAAATGAATCTCTGCTTTTCACTCTTTCCCCATTGAAATCAACGGGGTCTGCCGCCATAGCGTTGAATGGCGGGCTCCGCCGTTGCTGTCAATGGGGTTTCCCGCCATAGACTCTCAATGGAGAAACCGCCGCCATTGAAGTCTATAGGAAAAAGCAACAAACTTTACATTCGCCCACACTCTGTCTGGTTGGTCGGAGGGGGCTGGGAAGGGTCATGCATTAAAGCTGGAACCTTGGCTATATGCCACCCAAATTCCATCCCCCTGGTCATTCCAGAACCGGAGATATGGACTTACATTTTTCATCATTTCACACAGTCGTTTTTACGCCACGCGGCTTTTCCCCATTGGAATCAATGGCCGGCGCCGCCATAGACAATGCATGGCGCACGCCGCCATTAGATTCAATGGGACCTCCGCTCCGCCATTGAAGTCAATGGCGCGACCCTTCTTCTCCGCTCGACCCCTTACGGGGGTCTCTCATTCCTGGACCCGGTGTGGATCGTGTGTGGGGGTTCCTAGGAGCTAGGAGCAAAAAGAACTTTATTCCCAGGGGCCCTAGAACCTAAGATTCCCACGCCAATTGTCGTTGAACTTGACCGTAGTGATTAAACTCTTTTAAAAGACATTGTATCCGCTTTTGCGGTCTGCGGTTTGGATGGCTGCCAACCTGTTCCTCGAGGCCGGCGTTGAGGAATCTCCATTGAAGTCAATGAGCCCATTGACTTACAATGGGAAACCGCCGCTCCTCCTCTCGGACGCCACCTGCTGGTCGTCGCTGGAAAACAGGTCCAAAACCGCTACTTCGGCCATTAGAACGCATGGAGTCTCAATGGCGACCTATGGAAGGCTGCAAAATGGTGCCTGAAAAGGCGGGAAAAGGGAACAAAGGGCTATAATCACTAAATTAACATTAACCCCTTCCCTCCCGCATCAACCCTAGTGTATGTGTGAGTGCAAACACCAGGATGAGACATTACATTTATATAGGGGAATAAACATTTGGATACTGAAGCAAGGTAAAAACATTACTGGACCCCAGTCCAGTTAACCCCTTGCTTCCCAGGTGAGAGTAGGGGGTGGCCAAATGGGGTGTAACCCCTTTAATCCCGGGCCAAATCCCCTCTCTCTTGACATCCCCTTCTATCTATTAAATGTATATTTTTATGCTATGGGGTGTGCGCTATATATATATATCCCAAGGCATACAATATAACGGAAAAAAGGAGATCCAACGCTCTACGGTTTTGATTATAATGCTAATTTATTTGTGCCACACAACTTTTCGACCCATCTCCTCAATAGGTCTTTCTCAAGTGACTAGTCACTTGAGAAAGACCTATTTAGATAGAAACGTTGTGTGGCACAAATAAATTAGCATTATAATCAAAACCGTAGAGCGTTGGATCCCTTTTTTTTCTGAGTATTGCCCTGGAATTACTCTGACAGGTACTCCATGAACCAGCAGCACCGGTGAATTGTATGTATTTATTTTTTCATTGTGGTGTGCAGCATACTCCTTTATATACAATATAACGGCACAGCACAAGAGAATCACATTAAAGTGGTTTATTGGGTCAAAATGTACACTTTACCTGATGTTTATGTCCCTTCTTCAGGGCTATATATACTACAATAACAAAGTAAATCTGTTGAGCAAAATAAATGGAATGGAACTAGAAGAAGTCGAAGACTATGTCTACCTTAGCCAGCAAGTATCAAGAGATGGGAACCGTGTGAATTATATCAATAGGAGAATGAAGATGGGATGGAGGCATTTGAAAGAGACAAGACAATCTTACAAGGTAACCTTCCACTGTGCCTTAAAAGGAAACCGATCCATGTATTCCACCTGTGCTTACATATGGATGGGAAACTGGGACTCTGGATGCAAAGACAGTTGAGAAGCTTCAGACAACTGAAAGTATGGAGAAATGTACACTATGCTGGGAATTATCAAAAGAGACAGGAAAATGAATGAATGGATTGGAAAGCAAACAAAAGTATTTGACATCACCACAAGGGCGAGGAAATTAAAATGGCGGTAGGCTGGACATATAGCAAGAAGAAATGACCAGCATTGGACAAAGATGGTACTCAACTGGATTCCAAGGGAAATTAAAAGACCAAGATGACAAGTAAGATGGGAGGATGAAATTTAAAAAAATTGAGCAACGTGGAGAAGAGCGGCTTCTAACCGCAGTACCTTGAAGATCCTTGGGGAGAAGCTTCATCCAGCTGTGGATCAACAAGGGCTGAAGATGATGATGATGATATGTACATACAGTATATAAAATGATGAAATGTATGTATTCCACTATAGTCCAAAACCAGAACCAAACCTGAACCAAAACCCTTTAGAGCAAAAAACAAAACACCAGTTCAAGTGAGTATCTCTGTCCAATACTCTCAAAGGACTTTGGGATTCTTTCTTTAGTTTGAACTGGATTCTCCTACTGTAAATGCAGTATTAATTACAGTGTAACAACTAGTATTTCTTCATGTACGGCTCTCAGCTAGAATGTTGGACCCACTGTCAAAAACTACAAAGCTCTCTCCTCTCAGTGGGGTCTACAAAGCTTTGATAGCCCCTCTTTCACTGAGAAAGTTTAAATAGGAAACACGTTACAAATAGCAGAGAGGATGCTACAATGTTGAGTGCATTGCATGTCCCAATAATTTTGCCATGTGCTCTCATTTGCCTTAAAGCTACAGACCAAGCAATATGTGTTTTTTTTAAATAAATCAGTTATGTACTATAATAAAATACTTATATCATTTAAAAAAAAAACAACAACTCTGAATTACAGTTTTTATATATTATAATGTAACAAGCATTTTTTATTTCTATAGCGTCCATTTACAAAGTCACATCCCCTTCCTCTTCTGAAACAGGCTCTGGCACACCCCTTTTTGAGCTCTGCCCTCTCTCTAGCAGTGCAACAATTGTATTTAGTGACTGCCTGATCACATGATCTTCCCCACAGAACTTTGCATCATTGGTCCTCTTCTGCTGCATTACCAGCCATTTAGTGAACCCCCGAGCCAAATCTTCAACGATCGATCATAGGAGAATGGATCAATTAGCAACTTAACTAATTACTTATTGTGTGGATTGTATCGATGCACATATTAAAGGAGGGGGAGGGGAAACGGCAGCTCGAACTGCTGCTTTAAGAGGCCTTCAGTTATCTTCATAGGTAATTAGGAAATTGGTAGCTTTGTGTTCAAGATGAACAAAAGGACGGAGATCACTTCTTTGGTTTTACCATTATAATAGATGGTTTCATTTTACATAAATCTTATGTTCCATAATTGCCTTTTTTTGTGCTCTTGTGTAACATCTGCTTATCATTTAGATGAAACCTGGCCTAAAATGACAATATTTTGGTAAAACAATATGCACCGAAAGCAAAAGAGATATAATTATTGAGGCGAGTAACAGCTGCCACATTCATCATATAGTACTTGTTTTGCGAGATAAGCTATAATCCCCGGGCCCAGGTAATGTACTTATGTTGGGTTACAAAAATAAGGGATGCGATGGTGACATAAGCACAGTGTCGCTGAGGTTCGGTAATCTGATTCCTATCACTGCTCCCATAACCTACAAGCACAAAGCTAATGGAAGCTTACTGATACCCGTCCAAGCGCCCTGTGAATATAGATCACATACAGTAGGTGGGGTTTAGCATTTAACTGTTCTTGATAAAGCACATGGGTACTCCTTGCATTCTATGTAACCTTATATATCCTGTCCGTTCTTCAAATCATAAATACTTCCCCATTGGGTCGTTATTATGCCCCACTGAGCTTGCAATCCAATTTTAGGCACAGGGTGAAAGAGTGACAGGGAGATGACAATGGGATTTTGAAATGCCTTAACCCCTTCAATGCAGTGCGGTGTGTTACTGGCCGCTCTGGCAGGGAAAAGGTTTTGCTGACAGAATCACAATTACGATTGAAATTGAAATTGCATTGGCAGGTGCAGCCTGATCTCAACAGCAGAACACTCACAGTAATGTGCTAAGAGCAGATGGCTGATCCCACTGGAAGTAAGTGAGGAGCACACTACAAGGTGCCTTCCTCGTATGATTTTAAAGCCAAGACTATCTGCCCAATGTTCGTTGCATTGTAAAGAGACTTTCTAGAGGGCAGACACTGGCTACAGTGCACAAGGAGAAATAAGGCCTGTTCTATTGTACAGAAAATGCAAAGAGGCAGCTACAGTACAAACACTAAACTCATTCATTCCCATCTGCTTCCCTTTGCGGAATTGCTAGTTAGAACATGAAATAGATCAGGGGATTCACCCCACATTAGTTTTTCCCCTTGGTTCATGTAGGAAGATTTCTCTCCAATGTAATGCTGGCTGCAGCTTTTTCCGTCTGCAAAACTGGCACTAAACACGCCACCAGATTTAACAGGAAAAAACATATCCACAAAATGTGTTTTCCTTGGTAAATCCTCGCCAATGCAGTGTTTTTGCCCCAGTTTTGCAGTCAGGAGACATTTTTATTGAATTTCTCCGAAGTTCAGGGGAGAAGGGATGGAAGAGGGGTGGGGGGGTTACAGAAGAAAGAGAGGAAGAGGGGGTGGGAGGAGTGTAGTGACACTCCCAATGAGCATGTATACAAAATATCTTGTGTACATCATTGATTTTGGTGCCTTATTATACATTTGGGTTAAATTCCTACACAATAAATAAATACTAACAGGATATACAATGTACCCTTCTTACACAAGTGAAGGTTTCTTATGTTTGTTTTTATAGTTGTTATGTCCAGTTAAAGGTTATGGTGTCCACCACTACAGGACTATGGGAAGACATCCGAAGGCACGGAATCTTTGAGTTTCCTAGAGGAGGGTATTGGCTTGGTTGAGAGGTGGATGACCTTGGGATTGGAGGTTTTCATAAATCAACCAGGGCTGCCACACCTTCTGGATCTTTGAACATGACTCCCGAAGGATACCTGTAAGCTTTTCCAATTTGAGGGAATACCATATTCTTTTTTTTAAATCTGCATAAGAGATGGCAGATCTGGACTCATCCATAGGGAGGCTAAGGAGCATCGTATCTGGGCAATCAATTTGTTCGGATGTCTGCCAATGTCTTCCAAAAGGTCTTTTGAGGACATATGACCAGGGATCAAGAGGGAAAGAAAAAACCAACACCCTATTGGATAGTCCATTTACTTTTTTCCATAGCTCGGCCACCCTAGGACAAGTTTTGGAGTGGGTGGGATAGGGGGGAAGGAAGATAGGGGGGGGGAGATAGGGGGGGGGGAGATAGGGGGAGGAAGATAGGGGGGAACGGAAGATAGTGGGGAAACGGAAGATAGTGGGGAAACGGAAGATAGTGGGGAACGGAAGATAGTGGGGAAACGGAAGATAGTGGGGAAACGGAAGATAGTGGGGAAGGAAGACAGGGGGGAAAGGAAGATAGGGGGGAAGGAAGATAGGGGGAAAGGAGGATAGATGCAAAGGAGGATAGGGGGAAAGGATCCACAAAACATTGCTGGAATTGTGTACATCAAATTATATTGTTACAAAAGACAAAAATATATTTTGGGATTTTATATAAAATTACATAACCCTTATTAGGGTCAGGAACCTGCGTATAAGAATAGGGCCTCTGTTGGGAAATGGTTATAATTGTAGCTACTGCAGTTGTTTTCTGGTGAGGATTACAAGATAAGAGACAAATTATCGCTGTGTTCACATTCACAGGCTGATCCTATATGTGCCAAAGCGACCAATATTCCACATTGAGATATATTGGGAATTTCGGTTGATCGGCTGCTTCAGCATATACAGTATACAGAATCAACCCCTAAGAGCAGGCTTGAAGTTGTGCTAGATTAGTCTATGTATCTGTTACAGCGTGCTCGCCACAAACCGGGGCCGGACCGCGGGGCTGAGGTTGGGTTATGAAATCACCGACCTTAGACCGCGCAGACGGGTCCGGAGTGCAAAGTTCATAATCAAACAGGCCGGGTTCAGGACTGGAGAGGTCAGCGTAGTCGTTGGGGTAGGAGAAGACAGGACTGTCAATGGCTGAATCAGGGTCGGGATAGAAGACATCCGGGTAGTCGTAGTAAGGAATCGGCAACAGGAAATCAAGCAGGTCCTCCTGCTTTAGCATAGTAGCTACGGGGCGGGAGTGGGGTCTGTGCGAGTGGCATCCATGGCCCATGGTACCGGTCTCAGCGAGGAGAAGGCTGACCAGAGTTCAGCATAGAGAAGGCTGACCGGAGAGGGCACACCACCAAGCAGCACTGGAAAACCAATGCTTCAGCGAAGGAGTTCAAGCTGGCCTCTGCGAAGGGAGAAAGAGCAGCAGGCCACGGGGTCCAAACAGCAACCTCTGCTAAGGGTAGAAGCAGCAGGTTGCGGGCTCCAGGGAGATAGCACACAGCAGGTCTCCAGGGTGCTTCAGCGCGGAAGTTTAAGCTGGCCTCTGCGAAGGGAGAAAGAGCAGCAGGCCACGGGGTCAAAACAGCAACCTCTGCAAGAGGAGTGTGCAGCAGGTTGCAGGGTCCAGGCTCACAGGTAGCAGGGTCCAGGCTCTCTGAGAAGAGAGGAAACCAGGCTTCAGCGAAGTAGCTGCAGGCTACGAGGAAACAGGAATGAGTACAACGAACTGGAACAATAAACAACAGAGTTTAGTAATGAGAGATAACAAGCCAGGAGGCTTGTGGCAAAACACAGATAACATCCAAGAAGGATTATGCTCAGCAGAGAGGGATTGTGGGGAATGCAGTATTTAAAGGCCAGCGGGCCAATCCCAGGAGCAGGGTGTGAGGGCACTGCTCCAATGACTGAGTACAAGGCTAGGTTGCAGTGATAGCCCGCACAGCTGCTGTTGATTGCAAAGAGGGAATTAGTGAGAACAACAGCACCCTGAAAGGCTACGAGAAAAGCCAGGAGTGGATTCCTCACAGTATCTTACTCAAGGGTTCCATACGGGGTGACATTTAAAACAGGTATCATTGCGTAAAGTTGAGATTTTTTTCCATTTAGGTTTTCACCTGGCTGAGGCAGGGGATGGAATCCCTTTTCCAGCAGGTAGCAATTAAAATCCTGATGGCAGTATAAATATGGGTTATCAATTTATTTGTATAGATTCCTTAGTGAGGTCTGATCATGGATTTAGTGACCGGACCAATGTAGAAGCCCGCTGACCAAGCAATGGATTTCTTTCCACAATGGTGATAACTTTGGGCATTTCCACCATGTGTACAAAGCTACTATTATGTCCGCAACCTCTCATAGAGATGGATGTGGTTACTGGGAATTGTTTTTTACAATCCAAGACGGGTCATATACCACCCAAAAAGGCAGATAATAACACTTTCCTTTAATATTATAAACATCAAGCTCTTACGTGCAGCCTCGATAATATCTTCCCACTCCTCCGTATCTACTGAGCAATGTCTTTCTCCCACTGGGTCATGTATTTATGCTTATCCTGCATTTCCTGGGAAATTAGAGAGCTATAAATTACTGAGATAAGGCATTTCTGGGCAGCAAGGTTACTACATAAGCCTTCAAAGACAGTTAGCGATGTATTCAAACTCAGGGTATTAAGAACCTTTCTGGTTTGTAGGTATCGAAAAGAACTCTGCCTTATGCAGGCCAAATTCCAAGGCAAGGGTCTCAAACCAAATGGCTTCACTTTATTACATGAATACTTGTCTTTGGCCCTCAGAATGCCTCTGGAATACCAAAGTTTAAAGTCTGAGTAGGCCAGACCTGATCTAAACTCAGGGTTACCAAACAATGGCATCAGTAGAGATGTTTTCTTAGATTATACCGTAGTCGGATTAAGTCCCAAAGTTTAATTGAGGGAGTAATGGTTGGTAACATGTTGGGTAGGGAACATCTGGTGTGTTTGGGTAACCATAGTATTGTGTCCAGTCTGAATAAGGGGCTAGCAGCCACTTCTATGTAAAACCCATCTCTTTTATGAGGGGTTTCCAGGCCAGCCTATGAGTTGACTTAGTTGGTCGACTCTGAAAGAGGATATGAGACATGGAAGAGAAAGTTCTCCTGCTAACCGTGGTTGGTCAAGAATCCTTAGGCTGGTCCTAGGGTTTTCACCATGCCATTTAAAACTAGAAATTATGGACTTTAGATCTTTGATATCTTTATGGGTATGAGCAGCGTGTGAAATAGAAAAGTATTCTTGTAAGGAGATTCATTTAAACATAATTGATTGTGCCTAGCTATTCGATTTGATATTTTAACTAGTCCTGGAGGTCCTTTTTTAGGGTTTAAAGTAGTTGTGCATAGTTGGCCTGGTAAGCATTGTAGGAACCTGCAAGAAACACTCCCCGGTATTTGATAGTGAATTGTTTTAGTTTAATGGTTTAATCTGTAATTCTCTAGAAAAACATATGCTTGCATATGCTGGCTTTCCAAAATATCTTTTAATCCTTCACATAAACGCTCTGATCTATTTTTTTTATTATGAACCTACCCAGAGATATTCACTTGTATGCTATGTAGGTCTTTGTGGATAGAAAATACAGACTATTTCCTCCATTGGAGCTGACAGTTTTAATAACTATTGTACACTCAAAACAACAGTATTCAATAGAGATGCTAATATAAAGCAAGTCATTTTAGTGTCTCTTGGTAAATTGCGCTCACTAGTGAGAGAAGCAGAAGAGAGATTTCCAAGAAATCTTTACAAATAATTACTTTGAAAATGTTTGTCTTTATAGAATGTCTGATAAAACCAGACACATTCACTGCAGAAAATAAATCATACCATTGGTATGAAACTCTTTAAATAGCATTCAGCTTTATATAAACTACTTGGAACTCATAGGGGTAAAAGCACTCACCACTGATATGCCTAATACCTTGGCACCAAACAGATTACAATACTTTATACATTTTGCACACAGGTGCTATTTTCTGTTGATTTGGTAATTTGGTAATCATGCTCTCCCAGTTTCTTTTCAGAGGTATTCTTGGCAATATCCAAACCACAATGCATGACCTGTCTTTGCGCAACGTAGGTTTGTTGGGAGCAGGCATTGAAGCTACAGATATGAATATTTTGGAGTCTATTTAACAAGCTCTATATTAGACTTGTGCATATACCAGGCTAGTTATTTAGGGGGTTACGTGTGAATAAAGTTAATTCTTTGCAGGTGTACTTCCCAACATGTGGAAAGTAGAAAAAAGATGCACTCACACGACTCTCAGGAAACACCTTCAGTGTGCGTCCCATCAGTGTGCGTCCCATTACCAAACAGGTGCGTCTCATCAGGTGTGTCCCATACCAACGCAAACAGGTGCATCCCTCGGTTGTGTCCATCCCTATTAAATACCAAACAGGTGCGTCTCATCAGGTGTGTCCCATTACCAAACAGGTGCATCCCATCAGGTGTGTCCCATTACCAAACAGGTGCGTCTCATCAGGTGTGTCCCATTACCAAACAGGTGCGTCTCATCAGGTGTGTCCCATACCAACAGTCGTCTCATCAGGTGTGTCCCATTACCAAACAGGTGCGTCTCATCGGTGTGTCCCTTTACCAAACAGGTGCCCATCAGTGTGTGCCCATACCAACAGGTGCGTCTCATCAGGTGTTCCCATTACCACCACATGTGTCGCTCATCAGGTGTGTCCCATTACCAAACAGGTGCGTCCCATCACGTGTGTCCCATACCAAACAGGTGCGTCTCATCAGGTGCATCCCATTACCAAACAGGTGCGTCCCATTGGGTGTGTCCCATTACCAAACAGGTGTGTCCCATTACCAAACAGGTGCGTCCCATTACCAAACAGGCGCGTCCCATCAGGTGTGTCCCATTACCAAACAGGTGCGTCCCATTACCAAACAGGTGCGTCCCATTACTAAATAGGTGCGTCCCATCTACAAACAGGTGCGTCCCATCACCAAACAGGTGCGTCCCATTGGGGGTGTCCCATTACCAAACAGGTGTGTCCCATTACCAAACAGGTGCGTCCCATCACCAAACAGGTGCGTGCCATCAGGTGCGTCCCATTACCAAACAGGTGCGTCCCATTGGGTGTGTCCCATTACCAAACAGATGCGTCCCATTGGGTGTGTCCCATTACCAAACAGAGAAACAACAGAGGGATAGGGAGTGATCACAGAACCATACTAATTGAATTAAGTAATCAAGTACATAAATAAGGTAATCAAATGATGGGTGCAAACTGTGAACTGAAAAGTGAATCAGAAAAAGTAAAGGGAAACACAAAATGGATGTGCCCCCTAAAAGAATTCACTTAAATGCACACCAAACAAGTGTAAAAATTAACTTTTAATAAATTTTCTTAAAACATATATTACCAAAGTAATGTGTAATGTGAATTAAAAATATATTAAATCAACGCTATCAGGCAACCATGTCGTCAGTTACAAAATCATACTATCCCAGTTAACCACTTAATGTTGGTGGGATATAGAGGACATAGGATGCTAAGAGTCAGGGTATTATCCCCTCTGGAGCAACGGTGAGACCCAGTGATAGAAGTATATAGATGTACACAAGTGAGTGGCCAATGGATTAAATATCCAGCACCCTTGCTAAATTAACCAGCGCTGCACACTATAATGGAGACTTTAGTGTGTTAAGATAAGAGTGCTTGAGTGATAAAGCTGGCACATGCAGTGATAATGATAGTACATACACTGCATCATAAAACTGTCAGACACAGCAGTACTAAGGTGAATTTACAGTAATGAACTGTGAGAACGCCTCACATAGATAGCAAGGAAAGCAGGCACACTCACTATGAAATTAAAGAGATAAATGAATAACTAACTACTGGAGTCTACACAGTTAGAACCAGGAGACTGCAGACACTACATTAAAACAGCTCCAAGTAGGAGACTGACAACATTGCGCAATGACTCCAGACTTGTGATTTTTTGTTTAGCCCTCTTTCTTCATGTTAGGCTCCCTCGTAGCCTACAATTGGGTTGGCTTATGTTATACATTTATTGTTTCAATACATTACTGTTAGTTTTCTATTGATGTCTTTGACTTATTTTTTCATTTTGAGTGCTGGGAACCATCATATCTATTTAGTTATCACTCTGATTGGGCCAGGGGTCCCTCTCTGTTTCCGCGCACCTGATCATCTATTTATCTACTGAGATACTTTATCTCTAGTGGAGTGCTGCTTAAACACACATACTTTTAAAAATAATAATAAGACAATTCTGACTATCAAGGACAAGTATATGTCCAACAACACTGAGGATGGATTTTAAAACTGCAAAATATAGAATACATAAAGGAAGACGTAATTTCTTATTACTTTTTAAAATAGGTTCGTTGGCACTCACTTTGTTTCTAAATAAGGCATTTTGTGTGGATAGCAAGCTTGAAACCAGCTAGTTACATATGTGCTGATTACACATTAAATAAGGAATGTACACTTGTAAGTACTAGGCTCACGCATCTCACATCTTCTTTCTGCTCCTTCACTGGTTATCCAACAACAACAAAAAAACCAGAGGGAATTTACAAGCATAAGAGATATTGTCTGCAGGGGGTTGCGTATTTAATCATCTTAAGAGAAAATGTCCAGGTAACAGCAATTTTATAGACGTATTCAGAGAGCCGCACATGGGTATCTTGTATGTCCCCTCTCTCACTGGTGATGAGTCTACAATCACTGGCCCTTCCATCACCCCCTCCCAGCTCCTGGTCACAGGGAGGGGGCAGTGCTGGGTGTGACGTCACTTCCACTAGGGCTGGGATATATAAATGTGTTGGTGCTGCAGTGCTCATTAGGGACCTTCAGCAAATGCAATAGAGGGAAACAAGGTGATCTGACTCATAATCCCTTCAAGCAGATCTCCTCCAGACAGTGGCCTGTCTGCATTCCCTGCCCCTCATTCCTTTCACTTGTAACATCTCTTCTGCAAGTAACAGACATTCTTTTTGTTTGTATTATTACTATTTGTATCTAGGCATTGAGCAAAGGATTACACCCACCCTCTCCCGGCTGAACTTATACCATACTCAGAATGCTTTCTGTGGGGCTTATCTGCGTGGCACTGTGTGCTGTACAAGGTAAGGATGTGATTGCAGGCGGTGTTCATGCATGGTGCTAGGGACAATGCCTTACCGCAGTGTCTGTCCTTTCAGCACCAAGGACAGCGTCTCCAGTTTCCATTGCAGCAGCTGGGACCTTCTTACAGTATGTCTCAGTAGCTCCTTTGAATGCCCTGCTGCAGACATACTGTACTGTACACTCACCACTAAATAGGATTAGGTGCTGAGTTTATTTGGAGGTCCATTTGAGCACAGAGCCAAAGCTGAGAATCCAAACCAAGCACCCACCAATGAAGTGTAATGTACAAGGTCACTTGTAGTAAATAATCCCCTTTCTCCCCATTGCTGTATTTGTTGAGATATTGGACAAAGGAAAATATAATTTGCTTGTTTCTTTATTTTTAAAAAATCCACAACATTATATTTATTGTATATGCATTTTAACAGTGCATACAAATAAATAGACTGTACTATTTGCGAATTTAGCTGCAATTAGTTATTAATTAACATAGTATACATTGCATAAATAATATAAATGCTACAGCTAATTAATGATATTGCTCAAACTATGGCGTTAGTTATTTTAAAAAAAAAGAATAGATTTCAAGATTAGTGACTTCAAAAAAATATAAAAACAACCACAGCCTTTATGTTTTATTCCTGATATATGAATGTAATTCTTTCATGGATTCTGTGGAGGGCTCATTATGCGGGATATCTCTTATATCATGTAAATCAGATAAAATATCATCTGTTCCATATTTTTCACCAATCTCATCGCTTTACATATGAATTGCCTTCACAGACTTTTTTGACAGCTATCATTTTTGTTAAAACAGTTGTTATAATATTTATTGTGTTCATCATTTTTGTTATGCAGTAATCTCTCTTCCACTATTAAGTCCAAGCAGTGAAGATGACACTAAGGTAAGATATGAGAACATTGTCCTCACACGTATGTTATTATTCAAATGATTATAGATCATAAAAATTAGTATATCCATGCTAGAGAATCCAGTGATCATGTCACATAGTAACTGGTACAGAAGTATAGATCATTGATCACTGATTAATTAAGTAGATTCAAAGAATTGTATTTGTATTCTATTTCACAGAACTGCAACCTTATATTGGTGGTTCATGGTGACTGTGCATTGTGATATACATTTCTGGTTAAGGTTTATATTTTGCATTTCCTTTATTGCCAACCACTCACAAATAAAAGCTCATTACCTTTACATTTAAAATCCAGTAGTCACAAACTTGCTACCTGCTGGAACTAATCAGTAAATGTATCTTTTGAACTCTACTGCAATTTAATTGTGGCTACAAATTTGTGAATTTACCATGATTTTTCTATGTGATTTAAATCATACTGAGCTGGCTTTGTTTTGCTCATAAATCAACAATTAGTCATTTGTACATTGGTCAATTATATATGTTTTACATTTTAGTTGAGATCATGTTTGAACTAAAGTGAGTGACGTGATATTTATTACAGTTAGTAGGATTGCCATCTGTTGTATTCGGTAAGAGTGATCCACACAGACTCAATTTCTAGAAGCAGGAGTCCTGTAAGTGAGACATCCTCATGGATGGTAACCCTATTAACTCAGTACAACTCCATGTTTCAAGAGGACAAAATGTGTGTGTTTGAAATGAGTGTAGGGTTGGATTCATTGTGAATTGTGGATGGCAGCTGTTGGACAGGTGAGCGATGAAAAAGCTGTCAGATATTCATGATCAATATGTCAGCCAATCCTCTGATAGAAATCTAGAAGTTCTATGGACCAGGCTCTTATTGGTTTGAAACAGTGTAACCAGGGAAGTGCAGCAAGTATGTATGTTAGTGGGTGGAATATGACACACTTTACCAACCATTTTGTATTAGGTAATGGTCAGTGTATTACAGACGCTGTCACAATTAGATTTTCTTCTCATTTAGAAATTATTTAATGACTGCAATACTTGTTTCCAGTATGGGTAGCTATATTATAACCTCTCATGAATTCATTTGCAAGAGGGGGTGTGCTTGAGCCCCTGTGAAAACTTTACATGAGAGTCTTTTGGATCAAAGGTATGCTCTGCAGGTCACGGGTACCAGAGACGTTTGTAGTGCTGCTCTGCATGTTTCTAGCATAAGAGACTTTGGAGAAATGTGTTGTTCTGCACTAATATATATATATATTTTTCTTTAATACATTTTACCAAAACAAAACATCATTTCGTGAATTCCTTATAATGTAATACCTGGTATCTTAGAACCACAACGAAAAATAAAGAGGGGTCACAGGAGAAGATTATCAATGTACAATGACCCACAGCAAACTGCATGAGATAATAATCAGGCTCTGTTATAGATTAACGCACCCAATCAAGTCAATGGTGCGGTATCCTGTAACAGAGCTTGATGAATCTGCGGGATAATATTCCTAGTGAAGAAATATAGTTAAAGTTAATTATTTCTAGTATAATATTTCAAAAGGACTTGGAACGTCTGTGGACTTAACCATAAACAGAGTTTTCAGTCATTCAGGAACAAGGTGTTATTTATCAAGTTTCACAACAAGGTACTACGACAATTGCATCTAATAAATGGGCCTGTTTGACCATACAAGTTAATGTAGAGTAGCATATGTATATACATTTAATGTAGGTATTTAATTATTCCAAAGTGCTCTTTCGGCCCACTCATCCACCATGGCATTTCTGTTACCATAGACCCTATGATAAAGTTCCCATTACTTCATGATTAGACTTTATACCTGTGCTTGTTAAAGCATCTCTGTTTACTGGCTGAAAATGTTGTGGCCTCATTATATTCAGTATGCTACTAAGGAGATTCCACAAATCATCTTCCCCCTTTATCTGCCCAGATCCAGGATCTCTGCTTGTAATAACAAACTGGCCTTGTTGTTAGCATACTGGCCTCTGACATAGGTCCTCTAGATTTCTTGAGCTAACACCATAGTTATAAGAAACGTTATTTTGATAGCTCACTAAAGGATGGTGATCCTCCACAGAAAGGCATTTCTTTAACAGCTGAGTGTTGTATTAGGGGACATACTTAATAAGAGAGTGACTGTTACTGTAGCATGAGAGTAACAGAGCTGGAATTTATCATATAAGAAATGCGAGGTTCATGTCAGCCTTCATAATTCAGCAATTTTCCCCAATAAATACATGTCTCATGCCTTGTCTGTTCACTCCCCCATCTGAACGAGCCATTCATTTCCATTACATATTTCATATCAACCTTAAGATGCTGAATGAGATTCCCCTTGTTTTATCAACCAACAAATTCCCTGTTGCAACTAGATTACATCCTGAAGGCTCACCAGCCAGGCATTATTATTGGTACCTAGATGATGGAGGCAAAATTTTGATTGGTCAAAAAAACAAAAACTTGGGTGTCAGACCTAGGAAAGAGTCAGTGGGCCCTGCTCTCATAGCTCCAAAGTGTGTCAATCCACTTCTAAAGAGCTTTTTCCGACCGGATTGGCATGCTTTGCTATTCTGTAAGCCCTTCTGGCATGTTCAATCCGTGTCTAAAAGACATTTCTAGAAGCTGTTTCACTCTGACTCTGACAATCCCATTGGTTTGTCAAAAAAGCCTCCAACTCACATTTCTTACTGCAATTCTCATAGCTCCGTTATGCAAACCGCTTCTAAAAACTCTTTTTTCACGCCATCTCAAGGCTAGTGAGATCGGTATCACGAGTTACAGTACATCCAGAGCCTGAAATCTGGGTTTGGCTAAGAGAACAAAACCCATAATTCAGACCGGGGATGGAGTTAGCGCCTCCGGTCATTCCGCTTCTAACGCACGTACAATCCCGGCGGTTTGTCACTTTTTATAGAAACGGTTTAGAAGAAGCGATTTGCTGTAGAGAATAGGGTTTTTTCCTCACATTTCATTCGCTACTTCTGAACATGCCGTGCGGTCTGGCAATGACAACTTTGGGGTTACGAGAATAGGCCTGTGTGTTAGAACTACATCAACAGTTCCTCTGAGGATAAGAAGCATTGGGAGCTGCATACAGAGTATCAACATACAGCTCTGATCCCTCATGTTTGGAGGGAATGGTTTCTCTCCAACATTCAATGCTTTAAGATCTTGCTTTGTCGTTTCTTATGCAGGTCACATGCAGAATGTAAAGTATTCACTGGCAGATAGGTTCAATTATTTATTGCTGCGCTGAAGCTGCTGTTCTTATTCTAAGCAGGGATCAGGGATGCAGCCTCAAGCTATGAGTACCAAAGGAATAATACAAGAAAAGGCATTCTGCATCAGTTTACATATTTAGCTGCATTATCTGTATGGCAAAAATTTCCCAGGAACACGGAGGCCCCACTTTAGTACAGACAAAATACTTACTGTAGGTTAGGGAGACAGGAAGAAATATGTACATATTGTGTTCAATTTACAACAGTACCTGAAAAAACCTCTAATTCTATATTTGTTTGCTGTTCATATAGAACTGAGTGTTGAAAATAGTCAGAGAAATGTTACAACCCTGTTCATTTATGTAACTATTTGTAACCATGTATTATTTGTCTTAACTCTGTGCCCAGGACATACGTGAAAACGAGAGGTAACTCTCAATGTAATACTTCCTGGTAACACATTTTATAAATAAATAAATAAATAAACTACACAAGGCAATTGCATAACTAACCCGGATTGTCAATAGTTCTAACAACTGAATTAATATCATTATTACTGTTTGCAATAAAGAGGCCAAATGTCACAACAAAAAAGGTATTCGGGTGGGTGGCGGGAGGTAGGCTCGGGGGGGTGGCGGGAGGTAGGCTGGGGGGGTGGCGGGAGGTAGGCTTGGGGGGGTGGCGGGAGGTAGGCTTTGTAGGCTTGGGGGGGTAAGACTGGTGGACTAAATCCCACGGGAACATTTAGTTCCCCACCCTGGCCCCTGGTCCCTGCTGCCCCCACGGCTGCTGAGAGGGGAGATAGGTTGCGAGGAGGCTGGCGTGAGGGGTGCTGGGTTGGTGGGCATGGCTCGCCACTGCACTTCCCCTCCGTCCCACGTTGGGAGTCGGGGGGAGTGGGTCCACCTTTCTTCCCTGCGCATGCGCACGGGGATCGCCGGAAGGCTTATTTTTTTTTGCGCAACAAGCCCGAGGACCCGAACTTTAAAAAAAAAATATTATTACATGGGCACGGCTGCGCAGGGGGCCGGGCCTCCTGACGCCAACCCCGGCAGACCCACCCTGTTGGCAGCCCTGTTAGGAGGTTTTACAAACTACTAACCGTCTACAGTTCTCTGGGACCAATATATCTCCAGACACTTTGATCCAGGAGCAGCAGAAAGTAACAAATATTCCAAGGGAAAGAAATATAGTTACAAAGTTCCAAAACGACATAGTTACATAGTAGATTAGGTTGAAAAAAGACATATGTTCATCCTATACTAAATTTAGACGACAGATACTTCACCTATATTTGTATTTACAGTATATTAATCTGTAAGGAAGGCATACAAAGAACCCCCAGTGACATATAATCCAATGATTTCTCATAAGGGGGAAAATAAATTTCTTCTGGCTCCAAATAATGGGAATCAGATTACTCCCGGGATCAACATCCTTCCCATGTTTACTTATTCTGTATATCCCTGTATACCTTTCCTTTCTAAAAATACTTTTTTTAGAAGAATCTAAGGAAAGTATTGGGAGAATTTCCCTGTGATAAACATGTTATGTGCTCCAGTGATCTCCAGTTTTATATTTGGGACACTGATAAGAAGACAGAGTATCAAGATGTTAATAGACACATATTCCAAATTAAACTTTTGACTTTCTTCATTCTAAGGCAAAAGAGCCATTCTTAAGCTCCCTAAATACCACTTCTTAATTCAATGTCATTATAAGATGGTGGGCGATGAGATATTCACATGACAGCCACAGTGAAATTGTTACAGGCCAAAATACATGTGGTTCTTTATTACCAATCAATGCTTTTAGGTCTTTGAAAAACTCTCGTAAACATTGACAACAGAGATAGGGCTAATATATTCCAAGCTGCGCTCTGAGTTTGCCTCTGACAGCAGCCAATAATTCTTAACCATTGTCTCATCCTAGGTGATGAAGTGTATTGTGGAGGTGATTTCAGATACATTGTCCAAGCCAAACCCTCATCCCATCAGTGAGAACTGCCTGCAGACTCTGAGAGGAGGTAAGGACATCTACACTTTCTCAATCTGCCTCACATGGGCTGTTCTTCTTACAGACAAATATTGGAGGCACCTTAAAGCGTGAGTTACATAGCTCCAGTTCCCTATTAGATGAGGTTGAATAAAAGACATATGTCCATCGAGTTCAACCTATGTTAAATTTAGCTGAAAGATACGTATCCTATATTTGTATTTCCAGTTTTCAGCGCCTCCTTTCCACCATTTGAAGCACTGTTTTAGAAGTTAATGTATCTTTTGCAGCTTTTCAAATTGAAACCTCACAGATAAATTCCAAGGAGCATAGAAACACACACAGTATCTTACAGAATTCAAAATGTACTTAATGCAAAGAAAAGGGGAAAGATACACCCGCGTCAGCCTAATAGTAATGGAATCCATGATAATTCACAGTGGTGCAAATAGGGATACATATATATATATATATAATATATAATATATATTAGATATATATAGATATATATATATATATATATATATAATATATATATAATTATATATATATCAGTTTACAGTTGCTTTATGCTACTGTGGAGGGTTTTTGTCACTTTTTTTCTACCCACCATAACCTAATGACAGTGGTGATTACCTAGTCTATTCTCAAACCTGCTAGCCATTAAGACCAGCCTCACACTGATGATACCCATCAAGGTTTGAAACATGATGTGAGTAGGTCTAATGGCTGTGCACTATCCCAGCCTCTGTTTAAAAGCTGTGTTTAAAACAGCATGCATTGGCTCGAGGATTGGCTTGTTAATACGAGCTTGAGACAAAGGTGGCACTGAGTGCTCATTTGCATGTCATTTCCCAGAATCCCTTGCTGCTGGGAAGCACTGTATGCTGGGTGACAATGGGGAAAGACAGGGTTGCAGACCTGTCTAAGACATGCAAATGAACATACAGTAATATTACAGTTGCTTTAGCTTTACTGTGGAGGGTTTTTGTCACTTTTTACCCACCATAACCTTAATGACGTGGTGATTACCTAGTCTAGTCTCAAACCTGCTAGCCATTAAGACCAGCCTCACACTGATGATACCCATCAGGTTGAAACATGTATGTGAGTAGGTCTAATGCTTTGCATCTCATCCCAGCCTCTGTTTAAAAGCTGTGTTTAAAACAGCATGCATTGGCTCGAGGATTGGCTTGTGTAATACGAGCTTGAGACAAAAGGTGGCACTGAGTGCTCATTTGCATGTCATTTCCCAGAATCCCTTGCTGCAGTGGAAGCGCTGTATGCTGGGTGGACAATGGGGAAAGACAGGGTTGCAGACCTGTCTAAGACATGCAAATGAACATACAGTATATTACAGTTGCTTTATGCTTTACTGTGGAGGTTTTGTCACTTTTTTACCCACCATAACCTTAATGACAGTGGTGATTACCTAGTCTAGTCTCAAACCTGCTAGCTATTAAGACCAGCTCACACTGATGATACCCATCAAGGTTGAAACATGTATGTGAGTAGGTCTAATGGCTTTGCATCTCATCCCAGCCTCTGTTTAAAAGCGGTGTTTAAAACAGCATGCATTGGCTCGAGGATGGCTTGTGTAATACGTAGCTGAGACAAAAGGTGGCACTGAGTGCTCATTTGCATGTCATTTCCCAGAACCCCTTGCTGCAGTGGAAGCACTGTATGCTGGGTGACAATGGGGAAAGACAGGGTTGCAGACCTGTCTAAGACATGTAAATGAACATACAGTAATATTTACAGTTGCTTTATGCTTTACTGTGGAGGGTTTTTGTCACTTTTTTTACCCACCATAACCTTAATGACAGTGGTGATTACCTAGTCTAGTCTCAAACCTGCTTTGCCATTAAGACCAGCCTCACACTGATGATACCCATCAAGGTTGAAACATGTATGTGAGTAGGTCTAATGGCTTTGCATCTCATCCCAGCCTCTGCCCCATTGTCACCCAGCATACACGCTTCCACTGCCAAGGGATTCTGGGAAATGACATGCAAATGAGCACTCAGTGCCACCTTTTGTCTCAAGCTCATATTACACAAGCCAATCCTCAAGCCAATGCATGCTGTTTTAAACACAGCTTTTAAACAGAGGCTGGGATGAGATGCAAAGCCATTTGACCTACTCACATACATGTTTTTTGTTTAGAAAATTATTTTATTATGCAGCGAATCTTTACAACAAGATTATAACAGTACATAAATCATTTTCCAAACGGAAAAAAAACCGCGACGTTAACAACGGCGCAGTGTCACCCACACACCTACTCACATACATGTTTCAACCTTGATGGTATCATCAGTGTGAGGCTGGTCTTAATGGCTAGCAGGTTTGAGACTAGACTAGGTAATCACCACTGTCATTAAGGTTATGGTGGGTAAAAAAGTGACAAAAACCCTCCACAGTAAAGCATAAAGCAACTGTAAATATACTGTATGTTCATTTGCATGTCTTAGACAGGTCTGCAACCCTGTCTTTCCCCATTGCCACCCAGCATACACGCGCTTCCACTGCAGCAAGGGATTCTGGGAAATGACATGCAAATGAGCACTCAGTGCCACCTTTTGTCTCAAGCTCGTATTACACAAGCCATCATCGAGCCAATGCATGCTGTTTTAAAACACAGCTTTTAAACAGAGGCTGGGATGAGAATCAAGCCATTAGATCCTCTCACATACATGTTTCAACCTTGATGGTATCATCAGTGAGCTGGTCTTAATAGCTGACAGGTTTGAGACTAGACTAGGTAATCACCCATGTCATTAAGGTTATGGTGGGTAAAAAGAGTGACAAACCCTCCACAGTAAAGCATAAAGCAACTGTAAATATTACTGTATGTCATTTGCATGTCTTAGACAGGTCTGCAACCCTGTCTTTCCCCATTGTCACCCCGCATACAGCGCTTCCACTGCAGCAAGGGATTCTGGGAAATGACATGCAAATGAGCACTCAGTGCCACCTTTGTCTCAAGCTCGTATTACACAAGCCAATCCTCGAGCCAATGCATGCGTTTTAAACACAGCTTTTAAACAGAGGCTGGGATGAGATCAAAGCCATTAGACCTACTCACATACATGTTTACTCACTTGATGGGTATCATCATGTGAGGTGGGTCTTAATGGCTAGCAGGTTTGAGACTGAGACTAGGTAATCACCACTGTCATTAAGGTTATGGTGGGTAAAAAGTGACAAAAACCCTCCACAGTAAAGCATAAAGCAACTGTAAATTACTGTATGTTCATTTGCATGTCTTAGACAGGTCTGCAACCCTGTCTTTCCCCATTGTCACCCAGCAACAGTGCTCCACTCAGCAAGGGATTCGGGAAATGACATGCAAATGAGCACTCAGTGCCACCTTTTGTCTCAAGCTCGTATTACACAAGCCAATCCTCGAGCCAATGCATGCTGTTTTAAACACAGCTTTAAACAAGGCTGGATGAGATCAAAGCCATTAGACCTACTCACATACATGTTTCAAACCTTGATGGGTATCATCAGTGTGAGGCTGGTCTTAAGGCTAGCAGGTTTGAGAATAGACTAGGTAATCACCACTGTCATTAAGGTTATGGGTGGAGTAAAAAAAGTGACAAAAACCCGTCCACAGTAAAGCATAAAGCAACCTGTAAACTGATATATATATATTATATATATATATATATATATAATATATATATTATATATCTATATATATATATATATATATATATATATATAGTATCCCTATTTGCACCACTGTGAATTATCAGGGATTCCATACTATTAGGCTGACGCGGTGTATCTTTCCCCTTTTCTTGCATTAAGTACATTTTGAATTCTGTAAGATACTGTGGTGTGTTTTATGCTCCTTGGAATTTATCTGTGAGGTTTCAATTTGAAAAGCTGCAAAAGATACATTCTCTAAAACGTGCTTCAAATGGTGGAAAGGGGCGCTGAAAATGGAAATACAAATATAGATACGTATCTTTCAGCTAAATTTAACATAGGTTGAACTCGATGGACATGTCTTTTATTCACATCTCTAATAGGAACTGGAGCTATGTAACCTCACCTTTAGGTGCCTCCAATATTTGTCTGTAAAGAAAGCCCATGTGAGGCAGATTGAGAACGTGGTAGATGTCCTTACCTCCTCTCAGGTCTGCAGGCGTTCTCACTGATGGGATGAGGTTGGCTTGGACAATGTATTCTGAATCACCTCCACAATACACTCCATCACCTAGGATGAACAATGGTTAAGAATTATTGGCTGCTGTCAGAGGCAAAACTCAGAGCGCAGCTTGAATATATTAGCCCTATCTCTGTTGTTCAATGTTACGAGAGTTTTTCAAAGACCTAAAAGCATTGATTGGTAATAAAGAACCACATGTATTTGGCCTGTACAATTTCACTATGTGGCGTATGTGAATATCTCATCGCCCACCATCTTATAATGACATTGAATTAAGAAGTGGTATTTAGGGAGCTTAGAATGGCTTTTTTGCCTTAGAATGAAGAAAGTCAAAAGTTTAATTTGGAATATGTGTCTATTAACATCTTGATCTCTGTCTTCTTATCGTGTCCCAAATATAAAACTGGAGATCACGGGGGCAACAACATGTTCCACAGGGAAAGGCGCCCAAGAAGACGGTCCGGAGCACAACACACACACACACACACACACACACACACACCACACACACACACACAAACACACACACACACACACACACACACACACACACACACACACACACACATATACACACACATATACACACACATATATATACACACACACACACACCAATACTACTCAGTATTACATAGACAATTAATTGAACCATTATTCATTTCACAAATACTAGAAAACTGTTATGGAATTCAATATAGGGATTAAATAATACATAAGAAAGGTAATTACGTAAGCATTCAAATATATGATACTTCATTAATATCTATGGTCTAAGGGTTTTGTCAGGATACCAATACCACCCCTTCTATACAAAACCTTTTTACTTTTTCAATTAAAAGGATTTAAAATTGTTCATACAGTATCAACACATTTTCATACTCTGAGTGCATCATTAGGGAACTTTTCTGTTTGTCTACTGATATTATATATAGCAACTGTAAAATTATGATGTTCATTTGCATGTCTTAGACAGGTGCAACCTGTCTTCCCCATTGTCACCAGCATAACCGCTTCCACTGCAGCAAGGGATTCTGGGAAATGACGCAAATGAGCACTCAGTGCCACCTTTTGTCTCAAGCTCATATTACACAAGCCAATCCTCAAGCCAATGCATGCTGTTTTAAACACAGCTTTTAAACAGAGGCTGGGATGAGATGCAAAGCCATTAGACCTACTCACATACATGTTTTTTTTTTTTTTTGTTTTGAAAATTATTTTATTATGCAGCGAATCTTTACAACAAGATTATAACAGTACATAAATCATTTTCCAAACGGAAAAAAAACCGCGACGTTAACAACGGCGCAGTGCATATCCCACACAACCTACTCACATACATGTTTCAACCTTGATGGGTATCATCAGTGTGAGGCTGGTCTTAATGGCTAGCAGGTTTGAGACTAGACTAGGTAATCACCACTGTCATTAAGGTTTGGTGGGTACAAAAGTGACAAAAAACCCTCCACAGTAAAGCATAAAGCAACTGTAAATATACTGTATGTCATTTTGATGTCTTAGACAGGTCTGCAACCCTGTCTTTCCCCATGTACACCAGCATACAGCGCTTCCACTGAAGCGGGATTCTGGGAAATGACATGCAAATGAGCACTCAGTGCCACCTTTTGTCTCAAGCTCGTATTACACAAGCCTCATCGAGCCAATGCATGCTGTTTTAAACAAGCTTTAAACAGAGGCTGGGATGAGATGCAAAGCCATTAGAACTACTCACATACTGTTTCAACCTTGATGGGTATCATCAGTGTGAGGCTGGTCTTAATGAGCTAGCAGGTTTGAGACTAGACTAGGTAATCACCACTGTCAAAGTTATGGTGGGTAAAAAAAGTGACAAAAACCTCACAGTAAAGCATAAAGCAACTGTAAAATATTAGTATGTTCATTTGCATGTCTAGACAGTCTGCAAACCCTGTTTTTCCCACATGTCACCAGCATACAGCGCTTCCACTGCAGCAAGGGATTCTGGGAAATGACATGCAAATGAGCACTCAGTGCCACCTTTTGTTCAAGCTCGTATTAACAAGCCAATCCCGAGCCACATGCACATGCGTTTTAAACACAGCTTTTAAACCGATGAAAGACAGGGTTGCAGACCTGTCTAAGACATGCAAATGAACATACAGTAATATTTACAGTTGCTATATATATATATCAGTAGACAAACAGAAAAGTTCCCTAATGAATGCACTCAGAGTATGAAAATGTGTTGATACTGTATGAACAAATTTTAAATCCTTTTAATTGAAAATGTAAAAAAAGGTTTTGTATAGAAGGGGGTGGTATTGGTATCCCTGACAAAACCCTTAGACCATAGATATATATTGAAGTATAGCATATATTTGAATGCTTACGTAATTACCTTTCTTTTATGTATTATTTAATCCCTATATTGAATTCCAGATAACAGTTTTCTAGTATTGTTGGAAATGAATAATGGGTTCAATTAATATTGTCTATGTAATACTGAGTAGTATTGGTGTGTGTGTGTGTGTATATATATATATGTGTGTGTATATGTGTGTGTATATGTGTGTGTGTGTGTGTGTGTGTGTGTGTGTGTGTGTGTGTGTGTGTGTGTGTGTGTGTGTGTGTGTGTGTGTGTGTGTGTGTGTGTGTGTGTGTGTGTGTGTGTGTGTGTGTGTGTGTGTGTGTGTACAGTATGTATATGTGTGCTCATTTGCATGTCATTTCCACTGCAGCAAGGGATTCTGGGAAGTGCTGTGTGCTGGGGTGATAATGATGAAAGTCGGGGTTGCAGACCTGTCTAAGACATGCAAATGAGCATACAGTATATTTCCATGTGATATATATATACACAGAGAGAGTTAATGTTATCTCCGTGCACAGAGTCACTATGTAGTGAAAAGGCTATATTTAATCAACATATGGTACATAAAACTTATATAAAGAAAGCATGCTAATATGCACATACTTTAACAACGAGACCACAACATAATCTTTTAGTTGTGGGGCTATGTGCTTAAGAAAGTAACTGAGACTGTATTGTGATTCACAATTAAATCCACGTCTCATGCCACTATGATGTTGTATATGGTCTTTAAATAATAGAACTCGTTAGCCCACGAATTAAAGGCACACAAAAAGCGGAGTATCAATGCCTTGAGACGCAGTTCAATGACCCCATCCAGATATAGCCTCATATGTAGTATCAAAACAGTATTACTGCGACTTTCAAAAGGGCTAACAACTATTATAATTCAATTTATATAATACAAATATTTAATGTTATACAACAAATACATTTAAGATCCTTTTGTAACAAACATGTAGCGATTAGTGTTCATTCTCACACCCTTATTATCTGATCATTGTTTAGAGCAATTCTGCTCCTTATACCCGTTTATACTCACTGCCTCTTAATATCACTTGAGTGATCATATTATAACCGTAAGTGCAGTATGTAAACAGTTCCTGTTGTCAGTATCACATTCAGGATTCCTTCTGTACAAAAATAATATTTTTTTAAAAACATATGATGATCAGTAATGGTAGATTCTCAAAATGGAATTCAAAATGTCCAATTACTTCCATTTTAAAACTACTAGAAACTATACATTTACATAAATATGTTTCCAAAACAAAAAGGGAAAAGAAAAGCAATCTGTCAAAAGTAAATGTTTTTATGGACTCGGTAAGTGTGACTGTTTGTTGCGATACACCACTTGTGAGCATGTTCACGTCTCAGAATGTGCGCATAAGTGATATTTTATCTGCTGTGCACTGTATGATTGGAAAGTTTAGCCCCTTTTTTTACCCACCATAACGTATTGAATGTGTGGTTGCAATATAGTGTGCAAGCTGATTAGATGTACAGCTGAGTAATATTACATAGACATACATATAAAAAAGCTGTCTGCGGATTTATCCCTATTATGGAAACCCCAGTCATCTTAGAGAATCCAGTCTCCTGTAAATCAGTATTTATCAATGTTACAGACAGTCTGATGGACTGATTTGTGGCCCTTTAAGTCAGAGTAAAATGTTACATTCTGATTGTATTGCTATTATTTGCTTTACCTGTAACACACTCTGATTTTTCCTATCTCTAGATTTCCCTCAGGTTCAGTGCGACGGGGCACGTCGTTATTAAATAACTATTCAACATATTTATGTTGGCTACAATGTGATTTATCCCATAATCCCTTTGTTACAGATGAACGCATTATTTCCATACTCCGGCACCAAAACCTCCTGAAAGAGCTGCAGGAACTTGCAGCTAAAGGTGGTAATTATAACAGTTTATTCTTATTTTGGGCTGGTTGTGTATGAAACTCAGTACACAGGAGAATTTAAAGGCACAGTGAGTCTCTGGTTAGGGGAATTGCTCGAGTGCACAAGATGCAGACGCTGGCTTTTCCAGACGATGTATTCCAAATTCAAAGATGGTTTATTTGACCACTTGGCCACTCACCTTGGTAGCACTGGACAAGAGGCCACGTAACTACTCTGGAATGCCACAAAATTGTATAATATATATATATATATATATATTATATGTTATATATATGTTCTCTTTATATCAGGTTTATTTATTGCAAGCTTGAGATGAATATAATATTGATCAAACTGGTGAGTGCTGCAGATTTCTTTTTTTTGTGTATATATATATATATATAACAAAAAGAAAAATCTGCAGCACTCCCCAGATTTGATCAATATTATTTATCTCAAGCTTGCAGATAAATTAAACCTGATATAAAGAGAACATTGAGGGACATTCACCCCTCATAAGACAGTGCTGCAGGCTTTAAACCACTTAGTTGAAAAAAACGCTTGTGTCAGAGGAGCAGAGTGTAGAGAGATTAATAACCCCTATTTGGGCTGTGGTTCTGGCGAGTGACTATCTGGGGATGTCTGGGGGAAGTCCGTGGACCCCTCCCAGACCCCTGAGTCTCGCACAAATGAGCCACAAACACCTGGGGAACTCTGCAATGAAAGTAACAAAAAAAATCAATAACTCACTGGAATCTTTAAAGTCCGTCCGGTTGCGCGTGCCCAAGCTGTGTAGTGGACATTGCAGGCAAAGTATCCATCAGGGGAGAAAAGACAGCGGTCACGGCGCACAGCAAATGGACAAGGCTGGGACTGTGCTAAAAAAATCTTTATTATGCCATGGGTATTTAAAAGAGAGAGAGGGAAGCCCCCCGCAACTCTAACGCGTTTCAAAGAGAAAGGCCCGTTGCGGCTGAAAAACGCGTTAGAGTTGGGGGGTGCTTCCCTCTCCCTCTTTTAAATACCCATGGCATATAAAGATTTTTTATAGCACAGTCAGCCTTTTGTCCATTTGCTGTGCGGCCGTGACCGCTGTCTTTTCTCCCCGGTGAGGATACTTTGCCTAAACCTGATATAATATTGATAAAATCTGGTGAGAGTGCTGCAGATTTTTCTTTTTTGTATCTGTTTTGTTGCTGGATGGTGTGTCCTGGCTGCACTGCTAGCACCCTGATCTACTTCAATACGTTATTTGTCTTACCTTACCCATATAGAGTGCCCTGCACATTTTGTGTTATGTATGTATATATATATATATATATTAAAAAAATTATATGCCATTATACACGTTTAAAAACTAACACAATTAGCGCTGTCAATGCTGGAGAACCGGTAACTCACTACAGAGCAGTTTTAAGCCTTTTAATTTCTGCGATACATTGAAGGCAACAATTACAAATTTACTGTGACCGGTATTCTTTCTAGATAATCACCATGGCTGCCATCTTTAACAGACCCAGTAACACATTTTGCCATCAACATTTCTCAAAATGTTTAATATGTCAAACCCACATATCTCTGACCCCAATAACATTGGCAGTGAATTACAATTTAAAATACACGACATTTAATGAATGCCCTGGATTTGAAGGCATCGAAATGGAACATGCAGCATAACTCATTGTAATGACAGGGAGACATTAGCTCAGGGATGCTCAACTCCAGTCTTAACCTGCCCCCCAACAGGCCAGGTTTTCAGGATATCCCTGCTTTATCACAGGTGGCCAATCAGTCACTGCTTCAGCACAGGTTACTCAGTCTGTCCCTGCTGCTGCACAGGTGACACAATTAGTCCCTGCTTCAGCACAGGTGGCTCAGAGGTTCAGTCTTCGACTGTGCACTGGACAAGACTGAGCCTCTGAGTCACCTGTGCTGAAGTTGAGATATCCTGAAAACCTGACCTGTTGGGGGGAGGGGCTTAAGGACTGGAGTTGAGCGCCCCTGCATAGCTGATCCAGTATTTATCTCACACTTGCTAATTTCCGGGGGATTTCCGTTGAGGTTTCACAACCTGTATTATATTCCCAAGGGCACAGAGAAGAGAGAATTGTTATAGAGATGGCAGAAGCTATATATAGATGGGCACACAATCTGTTATAACAGGCAAACCAAATAATAATATTCATATAATTATGAAAATGCTAGTATAGAACCTTGATAGTAACCCATTCATTTCTGAGAAGAAACCCTTCAAATAAATAGACTGGATGTTTTAGAAATATCTGTCTGTGACTGAGATCCTGCATTACAACTTCCCCATTAGGTTGTTTGCTTTAGATATTAAATTCCAGTTTTACGAAGTGTTCCTGAGCTATACAAATGGGATTGGAATGTTAAACCAATGGTTGATTATAGATTATGGAAAGAAACTGATAACAGCATGTACAAGATGATACAGTGATACTGAAAACCCCTGTGACAAACAATAGTATGAGATGTTATATGGGAATTTCATACATTGCAATAAAACAAAAAAAACCATTAATTCCAGAAGAAGTAATATGGACAGACATGACGATTACCTTGACAGGTATTTAGACCTGTTATTAAACATACTACTGCCATGTGTTGTATATGGGACACCTTTAATACACATTACAATTCCCCTTGCATTCATATTCTTCACTCCCAGATTATTGAAATCATGTCTTGGTGAATGCACTGTAAGCAGTTTCATGCATAGTCCTTGGTTAGGAAACACAGTGCATGCTTGTATCCCATGGGTATCCCATGTTAAAGACACTCCCCAAGCCTCTTAATGCATCTTGTTTACAAGGTTAAAAACCCACAGGGCTTTTAAAATAAACAGTGCTTTCCTATCAAACACTTTCCGGGTTTCTAAAGCTGCTACATGTGGACTCACTATACAGTAGATACACATTTAACCACTTTGTATTTCAATTGCTGGTTTTATTGTCAGTGTTAATGAATCTTATGTTAAATCCTTTACTGCTGGAGATAATTGCTAAATATTCTACAGTATGATGTCTTGCAGCGCAAGTCAAACAAACGGTGTCTAGGAATAGCATTGTTCTGCATGCTGTTAAAGTTAATAAAAAAGCCAATATTTAGATGTTTGTGTGATGCATAAACCTCTTTGACTATGGAAAACTGTTTCTTTAGACAGTTTATGAAATATTAATACTGTTAATAATTGTCTTATTATGATGACATTTAACTGCCCAGGTGCCACTGAGAGGGTGCAGAAGCAAAAGAAAAACAGTGGTTTTGAAGATGAGCTTTCAGAAGTCCTTGAGAGGCAGAATAACAAACCCATTCACTCTGGTTAGTGTCAGTGTGACCTGTGAAACTGAAAAACATAGATGTTCTTTCTAACAACCTTGGTGTATGAAGTGGTTTTAAATATGAGCCATGTGATGTTCAAACAAGATATGTCCATAAAGGCTTAGAGGTAATACTGGGATTATTGATGGTAATTCTTTCATGTATTGTAAAATGTTGTTAGATTGCACTTCCTTTTCTACTTCATCTAGTCCTTAGTATTTTGACCACTTTGCTGTGTTGATGCCAGCTCTAGCAGCCGAGGTTTTAAACTTGATACATATTACCTATACTTTATCATACTTTATCATACTTATTTATTTATAAAATATTTTACCAGGAAGTAATACATTGAGAGTTACCTCTCATTTTCAAGTATGTCCTGGGCACAGAGTAAAACAAATAGTACATGGTTACAAGTACAGTTACATAAATGAACAGGGTATACATTATATACAAGACATTGCGTGCACAGTTAAAGAAAATATATATTATGAGCGTATGAAACAGTTACAGACGAGGTTAAAATGTGAGACAGCCTTAGATTTGAAAGAACTTAAACTGGTGGTTTACTTGATCAGATGATGGTCCAACTGATATCTTACGAACCATCAATTCCCCCAAAAAGATATTGGAGATATTGATCGGCATTGTCTCAACTCATTCTGAATATAAATAGTGAGTCTGATTTTTGGGCGGCTTAAATACAAAAGTTTAGCATAGCTCTCTAGTCTTCTTACCCCTGCCCTAGTGATTAAGAAGATGAGAAGCTTAGTGTATTTCCCATTAAGTAAGGTATAAGAGGATGTAACATTCATAATGTCTATCTGTCCATTATCTTTAGTCCAATAAAGTTGTTTCACTTCAGATCCAGGTGACTTTACGTTTAAGTTACTCTTTAAATACCATCAATGAATTGCACCAATATCTTTACTCAAAGCCCAGTTTGCTTTTCCTAACACCTTTTAATATGATTTTTCCTCTATTATCTCTCCAAACATTGCAGGCTATTTACAAACTCTCCTGGCTGCAAAACTGGGTCAAACAGCACCATATTTATTAAGCTAAAATAATCCCATTGGAAGCAATTACAGTTTGCTTCAGATTTACACCGTGCAATTCTTTTTCACTGTTTTTTCCCCAGTCAGCAAATAACCCAGTTGTCTATTATTCTGCAGGAAAATCAGAAGGCAACCCTGCTGTGGATCATGAGACTTCTCTTACTGATAAATCGGAAGAGAATAGTGATAGTAGCAGGCACCCAGAAGAAGAGGAAGACAGAAAGACAAGTTCAGAGCATGAAGCTCAAGAAAACATCCCTGAAGATGAAAGTGCTGAGGAGCTGGAGAGCAATGAAATCAGTAAGCATGAAGAGGCACATGGAGATGAAGTGATAGACAACCACATCACAGATAACATCAACGACCAGGAGCTGCCTGGGGAAAAACAAGAGTCAGAAGACACCAGTGACGATCATACTTCCAAAGAGAAGGAGCATGTTTCCAAGATGAGCTGGAAAGATGCAGAGGCTGCTGAAGCAGATGAGAGAGGGGACTCTGAAAAAGAAAGCCCAAAACAAGATATCAATGAAACAGAAGATGAGGAGGATGACACGCAAAGAGAAGACAGTATGTTCAGATTTATTATCACTGATTATAAATTACTGGTTTTGCTAGCAGATAATACATATTATAACAAGATTGATATAAAGCAGCATTGCATGCCACATAAATAATGTTACAAATCATATTTAATAAAAAAAAGAGATATGGATCTATATCTTTGTACTGCTGCGACACACTTTATTCGAGCAAATACCCAGTATGTACCTGGCAGATACCTGGAATGCGCCGCTCCTCACCTCTGACAAGCCGCGTTGCATTTGCCTTCCCAGCCTGGGTTCATGCCTGGCTGATGGGCGGCTGATCTGTTAAATGATAATGATTAGGATTTAATAGGCTGCAATGCTTCGCGTGTCTACCAGATGGCATAAATTCATGAATTGTAATTCAGTATATATATATATACTGTGCAGTATTGCAGCCAGCGGGAATAAAATGCTTCAATCCCTGCCTGGAAAATAACTCAATGCACTCGGGCAGAAAACAGTCACAAACCTCAATACACCCGGGTATACCCGAATTCGTGGGACTAGCCGAGCTCGAATAAAGTGTGTCGCCAGTGTATATCAAGCTCTTCAGTCACTAAGATATGCTGCAAACGCCTGAGATATGTAAGCAATTCCACCCGTCCCCACGCCTTGCACTGAGAACTGCAGAGTCTGTGTTTATGCGCTGGCCAGACCATTATTCCCTCCATCGCTCACAAAATGCTTATACCATGTTTAATATATCATCTTTTCATTTTAAAGTGCTGCGTTGCCTATAATTTTGATGTGTCATTAACAGTATCATAGCTTAGTTTCTGAAAAACAGATACGCAGATATTCATGCAAGGTACTAAACATTTATCTCCTGCACATCATATTCTAGAATTTCCCTATAGCCTTACACCACTCCATCTTTGGCTTTATTAAAACTATTCCCTAACAGTCCAGTGTTCCCTCTACCCTAATCATTTTTTTCATATACTACGTAATCTGGGAACCTATTCCCATATGTACAATATTCACATCTCTTCCTCCTTAGGGCAGGTCCATACTGCCTTCGCTCGCGCAGAGGCGTGCACCTGTGTGACCTCACCCGCGTGAAGCGGGTGCATTTTTTTTGTCCATGCTAGACGCGCCGCGGGGGACGTGCCTAGGGGCATCACAGAGGTGGTTCGCCCTCATTGGGCGAACCGCTCAAGTGACCTGCCCCTCGCATCGAAAAATCAGTTTCAACTGATTTCTCGCGCATCGGGCGCCCCCTCCTGCCGCCCAAGCGGTCTATGGCGCACGATCAATGCCTTAAAGGATCGCACCCCGCGCACGCCTCCGCGTGGTCTGTGGCAGCATGGACTTAGCCTTAAGTCTTCTACAACATCAGAACAAAGACGACATGCTGTTATTTTATAAGGGTTTTTTTTAAAGTCACTGTTGATTAAAGTTTTTAACCTGTGCAAAGTAGACGGTGAAAAACATGTTTTTTTAAAAAAAAGGTGGATTTCAAAATGTTGAATTGCTGATTTGTTTTGTAGACTCTATGAAGCTTCCTGAAGATCGGGCGTCACAGGGGTTTGATAAAGAAGAACATGCCCCTGAAGTAGAAAGCAGCAAGGAAGGTGGCCGCTCTCAGGGTGAAATTATAAAGGAAGGTGGCAACTCCCACCTGAGAGAACCCAAGAGTGACGAAGAGTCTTCTTCCAAAGAACTGGAAGACTCCAAACGATGGAACAAAATGGATGAGCTGGCCAAGCAGCTGACATCCAAGAAATGGGCCAAGGAAAACAGCGGAGAGGACGATCCAGACCAGTCCATGAAGATTCCATATGACCACGGTAGCCAGGAGAGTGAAGTCAGACACACATGGCAGCATTCGAGAGACGACAGTGGTGAAGGAGGATCTCAAATCTCAAAAAGACCAGAACCAGAGGAGAGGAAGGAGGAAGAAGGAAGTGCTAACAGGAAGACTGAGGTTAGCGTTCACACAAGTAGAAGGTTCAAAGTAAAAACATAGAAATGTAACCTGTTCCATTGTCGACGATGAGACAGTATGCTAAGAAATATTGTGATACATCGTGCAAGCATAACCATTAAAATGCTATGTTGTGATACCATTGCAGATAATGCCACAAATCATGTTTTTGTTATGATGATTTAGTGATTTTTCACATGTACTGTAACTGAATGCTAATCACAGGAGATCTTCCAGTTACAGTCTAAAACAGTGTTTATATTGAGTCTTTGTCTTGCTGGTCATTATCAGTAATCACTCACTCACAGTAATGATGTTCCCTTGGTAATTGGACATTATTATATTGTAATATTGTGAATATTCCTTATTAATAGCTTAACAAAAAAAACAAAAAAGAAACAAAAGTAGCACAGAGGTTCTCAACTCCAGTTCTCAAGACCCCCAACAGGTCAGATTTTCAGGCTATCCCAGCTTCAGCACAGGTGGCTCAATCAGTCCCTGCTTCAGTCTTTGACTGAGCCACCTGTGCTGAAGCAGGGATAGCATGAAAAATTGACCTGGTGGGGGGGGGGGGGGGGGCGTTCAAGACTGGAGTTGAGAACCTCTAAAGTAGCACATAACTACTGACCTACCACATTCAGCCTTTCGGACTCAGCTGTCATTCCAAAAGTCCCAGGATATCCCACAATTAGAATTAATAAATCAAACTACAACAGCAAATGAGGAGCAATTTGGAAAAAACGTTATAGAATTTTACCACCTTCATACCCAACTCATTAGCAGTGAGTGCCTTGGGGCATACTATTATTGGGTTATAAGTAGGATGTATGGTGTACGAAGCTGATGCCCGTTGCATTTGTTCCAGGACCAAGAGCTGGAGAGCCTGGCAGCTATAGAAGCCGAACTGGAGAAGGTGGCACACAAACTGCACGAGCTGAGAAGAGGCTGAAGCCCCAGACGTCCCCACGAGACATATAGAAAGTTACTATTGCACCTTTTTCTCTCTTGTTTCCACCTGAACCTCATCAATGCCAGAGAGGCCTGCATGGCAGCGCTGGCCCCTCTGGCACTGTAGGGGTTACGCATAGTTTTCATTGATCATAAAAGCATATCTGTCATATAGCAAAGCCAATAATGCTGTAACAATTAAGATGCATCCTTCATTTCCTAGCATTGTGCTCTGCAAACACTTCTCGCTGTCACAGACATCAGTGGATATATGTCACGTATGTTTGAGATTGCTGAGATTTGAGACTAATGTCACTCCATTCTTGTTTGTTTTTTACGGTGTTTCATTTTTGAGGTTAAACGCTTTTTAGAATGAGTTGTTTTTCACAGGTTACAATTGCAATAACTTGCTACCTTTTGATTAAATCTGGGAATGGGGGTATATTACCTATAAAAAATTAATACATACAGGGAAATAAAATGCAGGATTTTTGCTTTCTGTCTTTTTGTGTCTTTAACGTTTAATCCAGTTTATCGCGTGTATGGTTATAAATATGTTCCTTTACGTATCTGTATAATACTTGTACAATGTATTGAACGTTATTTAAAACAGCAGCCCACTAAGAAATTTAATTATATCTATATCCCTAAAAACCCACAGTTCCAGATATTGTTACAATTAGTACCACAGAAACCAAACAGAAGTTATCAGTTTGTCCCATTAGAACCTTTTAGTTCAGCATGCAATTCTGGGGAAGAAAATCACATACAATGGAGTTATAACGCAGCACTGATTTAAATCCAAATGGCAGCCTTCCTAAATGAGACCTAAAAATATCCTAAAAAGCAGTATTTTTTCATTAAAAGCACATTCAAAAGATAAGTTTCAGCTACATATTACTATTTAAGAGAATGGACTATGTGAGGCCTCGTCCAGGGTGGCGCCGAGCGGGCACGCATGCTCACGCTAGACACGTTGCGACAATGCACGTGTCCTGCGTGAGTGGGCAAGCGCGCGCCTGCTCGGCGCTCAGCCACTTGCCGAGCGAGCAAATTTGAATTTGCCGCTCGCAAGCGCGTCACGTGAGCGGTTCGCTCAATGAGGGCGAACCAGCTCCATGACGTAGAGGCCGCGCGTGCACCTAGCCGGCCAGGAATCGCCCGGCCGAGCAGGGCACAGCGCTGGAGCGCCAGCGCGCCTCTACCCACCCTGGGCGAGGCCTAAGAGTGACAGGTGCTCAAGAATAAGGCTGCGTCCATAGACACAGCAGCCGTGCTGAGAATAGCGAGGCGACGGTAAGAATTCCCAGTTTAAGTCCGTACTTTTCATCCCGTCTTCTGAGTTACTGGAGGTTACCTGAGAAAATGTGGCAATGGCGGATATTTTCTTCTGCAAGACCCAAGACCTTTATTTATTCATTTGTTTAAAATAGAACGCAATCATAGGTTCTGAAATGTTATAATTCATATAAAATACTAATGTACTAGGACACATATTTTATAACTAAACTAATCGCAGCAGCAGCAGTAGTATTTTTTATGCATGTAGAATAAGTAGGTCAAGGTGCCCTTAAAGTCACAATAAGCTTATAAGGGGTTCTGCGGTGTCACAGTAGATTTTAGGAGTTGAAAACACCTGGTCTCAGGGAACAATGGGCAGAGAATACAGCCTGACACATTTAAACACGATGTATCTGCACGGGGCGACTAGTATGTCTGCACCAAGGCAGGATACAGGCTCATACTATACAAACTGCTGAGTGAGGTCCTGCCTTCTCCTGTACTGTACCTTATGTGAAGAGGCCTCGCTAGCCTCAAACCTAAGCGCACCGTGCGCACGATATACATAACCTCGCCAGTACGGTCACACTAAACAAGGTCTACTGAAGGTGGGCAACTCCAGTTCTCAAAGGCCAACAACAGGTCAGGTTTTCAGGATATCCCTGCTTCAGCACAGGTGGTTAAGTCAGTGGCTCAGTCACTATGATTTAGCCACCTTTGCTGAAGCAGGGATATCCTGAAAACCTGACCTGTTGTGGCCCTTGAGGACTGGAGTTGTCCTGCACTAAGTGTATGGAGTTGCACTGTGTTGGTTTTAGTGTAGAACGGCCTGCAAACTGGAATCTAATCAGCAAATCACCACACAACCAATGAATATGTGAGGTATAAACACGTTTGTATAACAGAGGGAAGACACTTGTCGTATTTCCAGTGCTAGCGTTTAGCAGAGAGGCATAAAACAGCGTTGAAAAAAGTGGAGAATTGCAGCATTGTTCCACATGTAAAGCGCACCCCAAATATGATGGGGAACAGTTTTCTTTATGTCCTTACTGGAGTGATTTGTTTTTTTTTTTTAAAGTAGAAAATAATAAGTACAAATAAATAATGGTGAGAATCCTCCCACACGCATCTTGTTCTGTTGTTCTGTGTGTATGTTTACATATCTCCCTAATCATTTTCTGCCGCAGCTTCACTGGAAGTGAATAGATTATTTGGCTTGAGGAGGTCAGCAAAATATATATATATTATAACGACAACAGAATAAGTTTCAGGAAAATATACCAAACAGATACAGCATTAAGGGCCTCATGCAGAGAGCAGCGCTATTTAAAATCTCGCCATTTTCCGGAGAAAATCGCGCAAAAAAAAGCTGAAAATGGAGAGGTAGGAAAAACGCGCCATTTTTTTTTCTATTTGAAAATCTCGCCGCGCGGCTGGCGAGAAACTACATCTCGCCAGTCTGAAAAATATCCGAATTCAGAAAGGCGCGCTCGCCATCTAGCGGCTGTTTTTGGCGCGATTTTCTTCAATTTTCTCCGCCAACTAAAGTTGGCAAGAAGCAGGAGCTCGCCGGCTATAGGGAAACAAAAAAACATGCGCGATTTTATTTTCTCCCTTTCAGCTGCGCGCATCTCCTCATTTACAATTCTCCACATGCAGTAATGCTAAAAATAGCGGATTTCGCCCATTTCTGCATATGGAGAATAAAACTCTCCATTAAACCTACTTTTTATTCCCCTCTCCAATTTTAAATAGCGCTGCTCTCTGCATGAGGCCCTAAGAGCCAGACCTCTAGAAATGGCGGATTGGCTGGTTAGTGCCACCGATGCACGTTTCTCCATGAGAGCAGACAAGTAGAGATGTAGCAAGATTTCATGTTTTTCCGCGCCGGTGAAGGCCGCGGTGCCATAACCGCGACATTATCACTGCGGGGGCTCCGATCCGAGAACATGTTACGGCAGCGCTATCGCCGAAGTCGTGCTACATCTGTATCCACTCAAGACAAGGGAGGAAATGCCCTCTCTGGTCTTATAATAAATGTACTCTATTATTATACTAAGAATTATATTATTTCAGTCTATTATTATAGTAAGACCGCAGGAGGGCCGTTCCCGTCTGTCTTCCGCTTTATTATAAAGAATAAAGATGACAAACACTTTAGGGTGCACTAGATACAGCAAAAACTGTGAATAATTTATTGCGAAGGGATTTGCACGAACGAGCCTGATGCATCGAGGGTTTATATTTGTGCTAGATTCAGAGATACCAGAATTTAACAAGAAAAGGACAAAAAGCTGCACATCTCACGTGAGATTTAGCAAAGAAAAAGTAATCCAAGCATTTATTAAACATACACGTTAAAGCAAAACGGTAGAGAGGAATATGAAAATAAAGCAGCAGAATATATACTGTCTAATATTGTATGTAATTGTGTCTGAAACATTCTGTATTTTTATTTGCAATATTTGGCTTATTTTTAGATTTAATAAACATTTTGGTTTGTAAGTTGTGCCGGTTGTGTGCAGATTTGTCTGTTTCTGTACCAATTTAACCCAAACATTTCTTGTCGTTACAAATTGTTACTGGCAGCTGTGGCTGTCCTTCCGCGGCTTTGCTGGCTCAGAACATTCTGCTCTCCCTCGTGTCACCTGGACAATGCATCTCATTAATCTAATTCATATAATTGACTTGTTTTTCCCTAACGCATTGTAGTAGCGACTTTTCTGTAGAACAGTCATTTTAAACGCCCAAACACACATAACATTGTTTTAAATACTCCTATTGGGAAAGGAAAGGCTGCCCCTCTAGGACAAACATTTGGAAAGATTGTATATGAAGCCATTGTGCTAATGAACAAAAACACCAAATAATATGTATAAAAGAGCCCTGCGCCTTTCTTTGCTGCGGTTTTATTCAGTTCTCTGGTAACACATTTCCGTGTATTTCCGGTAATCAGCACGGCAGTAATAGAGTTTAAACTTTAAAGTATTTATAGATGTTTATGACACGAATTCCCTGCTTCCAGAGACACAGACCTCTCCGTGGGGGGGGGGCGGTATCTAGGCAACGTTTAAAGCTACCGCGTCACGTGGACCAATAGGAAGGCGAACCTGATGACGTCACGGCTTCCTATTGGTCCGAAGAGGGCGGGAGCTTTGAAACTCCGCCATAGCGTGAATCCCGCTTGCCGAGTGGCTACCAGCATCGCCAGGTCCCTGCTGCAGGGACCAGAGCCGACCCCCTCAATGGGCCGGGCCCAATACAAGGCGCGGCCAGTTTTTCCTGAAGACAGGAAAATGGAGCTCAATACTGGCGACGAGCGCGGGTCAGGCCAATGAGGACGGTAACGTCATGGCCGCGCCTCCCCCCACCAGCTCACTGCAGACTGGGGATCAGAGCTGCACGCTCCGCCAGTCTGCAGGGGCGCGTGCAGCGCAGACAGGGGCGCGTGCAGCGCAGACAGGGCGCGTGCAGCGCAGACAGGGCGCGTGCAGCGCAGGCAGGGGCACGTGCAGCGCAGGCAGGGCGCGTGCAGCGCAGACAGGGCGCGTGCAGCGCAGGCAGGGGCACGTGCAGCGCAGGCAGGGGGCGTGCAGCGCAGCACAGGAGAGCGGCAGACGATGGCAGGGGGCGTGCAGCGCAAGGCGGGTGGAGCGCGTCTTGCTTTGACAGCGCAAGGAAGGGGGAGTCGCTGAGCTGGGAATGATGCAGGCAGGAGGGGCGTGGCAGAGAAGGAATGGGGGGAGTGAAACCAAGCCAAGATAGGCAGGCGGGGGTGCAGCGAAGGCATGGGGGCGTGCAGCGCAGGAACGGGGGAGTTTGATGCATGACGAAGGAAGGCGGCGTGCAGCGCAGGCAGGGGGCGTGCAGCGAAGAAGGTTGGGGCGTGAAGCGGCATGGCAAGGGGAGCGTTGCGCCGCAGGCAGAAACCCACCACGAGCTGTTGATCAACGGTTTAAAGTGGGTCCCAGCGTTTAACCCATTAACCACCGTTTACACGGACTTGAAACTAACGTAGCTTAGCATTATTTCCCTGCTCATTTCCAATTTCACAGAGGTCTGTATCGGAAGAGTAAATGGCCACGCTGTCCTTACTGTACCCGCAACAGCGTCCTTTACTGTAACGTGCCACGTTTGTCCTTACCTTGTACCCGTGCCACGCTGTCCTTACGGTTACAGTGACACGCTTGTCCTACTGTAACGTGCCACGCCTTCTGGCTTACGTACCGTGCCACGCTGTCACTTACTGTACCGTGAAACGCAGTGTACTTACTGTAACCGGAAACGCTCTTTGTTGTCCATGTACCGGTACAGTGCAAACGCCAGTTACTTACTGTAAAGTGGTCAAAAACCGACTCCCTCGCTTTATTATCGGTTTGTATTCCCCAATCTGTCACTCCCCCCCGAATTTCTCACGGCTTGCCCTCTACCCCCCCGTACTTCGATATGGCTCATCGTCCACTTCAGAACCTAATGGTTGACTGTCCTTGACATCCCGCCGGGGGTACTACTGTACCGTGCCCGCTGTCCTACTGTACGTGCATGTGGCCGTACTTACTTATACCGTACCCACCACGTACTAAGTATTACCGTGCCAACGCTTGTCCTTACTGTACAGTGCCACGCTGTCCTTACGTAACGTGCCACGACTGTCCTTACTTTGTACGAGTTGACCAAGATGTCATTACTTTTACCGGCATTAGACGCCATTTTCCGAGCTCTTGGGGTTGGTGGTACTTACTGTACCGTGCCACGCTGTGCCTTGACTGTAAAGGGAAAAAGAGCTCCCCCAGGTTACTAGGTACTTACCATGTACCGGCACACGCATGGCCTTACTTACTGACGTCTAGCACATGCTGTCCTTACTGTAAACGTGCCAACGTTGCTTGTTACTTACTATACCGTACCACACGTACTTTAAGTAGTACCGTGCCACGCAACGTCGTGCCCGAGTCTTACTGTACCGTGCCACGCTGTCCTTACTGTACCGTGCCACGCTGTCCTTACTGTACCGTGCCAACGTCTCCTGTCATTCACTGTTACCGTGCCACGCTTTGTACTACTGTACCGTGCCACGTGTCCTTCTGTAACAGTGCCACGCTGTCCTTACTGTTACGTGCCACGTGTCCTTACTGTACAGTGCCCACGCTTGTCACTTACGTCGCGTGCCACGCTGTCCTTACTGTCCTTGCCGTGCCACGCTGTCTATACTGTACCGTGCCACGCTGTCTTACTGTACCGTGCCACGCTGTGTGTACTTCTGTACCGTGCCACGGCGCCTTACTGTACCGTGCCTAGCCGGTGAATTAGAGTACCGTGCCACGCTTGTTACTTTACCTGTACGTGCACCAGGACGTTACTGTACATAGTACCACCAGCGTCTTAAGTATTACCGTGCCACGCTTTTGTTCATTACTGTACCGTGCCAGCTGTCCTTAACGTGCCGCGTCTCCTGTAAACACCGTGCAACGCTTATGTCCGTCACGCGTACTTTACTGTACCGTTCCACGACTGTCCTTAACTGTACCGCTGACACGATTGTCTTATTAACGGCCAACGAGGGTCAAGTAATGTAAAGTGCCACGACCGAGGCTTTCTTCTATGTTTTTTGAAGGTAATAATGATAACGGCGCCAAAGCGCGGAATTACCTGTAAAGCTTGACAACGATGTGTCATTACCAGTCATTGGTCTTTGTGGTCGCGCAGGCGTTCGTCCGTGTGTCTTGTGGTTTTGGACGGGCTAGGTCGGCGGCACGGGTTCCTTTCCTCGTTGGTCGTGTGGCCTATGTCTTCTTCGTTCTCGGTCGTGTTATTTTGTACCGTTTGCATGCGAACTTACGTATACCCGGACCCAAAAGTACCCCCTATTAAAGGTATAACGTAAAATAATTACGATGTTCATACATGTTAAGTAAAGCTGGTGTCACTTATGTAAAGTGCCACGATGATTGTAATATGTAAAGTGAAGACACTCGCACCAATTACACAGTAAAGTGCCAAACGACACGGGGGGTATACTTGGTAACAGCCTCCGCAAGCCCCCCCGGTACTCCCCCCACCCCCTGTTCCCACCCGTGCCACGATGTACTACTGTGTAACCGGCAAAGCCTGTCCGTACTTAACGTGCCACGCCCCCCCCCCCCCCCCCCTTGTGACTTACTTATACCCCACGTACCACCCAACGAGCACTTTAAGTATACCGTGCACGCTACTGCTGTTCCTTACGTACGTGTCCACGCTTTGTCCTACTGTAAAGTGCCAAGCCGCACCCCTCATAGGCCACCGTGACACGCTTGTCCTTACTGTACATGCAAAGCACTGTTTGTAAATTACGGACCGTGCAACGACCGTACACCGTGCCACGCTACCCACGAGGTAGTATATGCTAAAGTGACACACGATCCTGTCCTTCTCCGGATAAAGTGCCACAGAGTTCTTTTACTAGAGCGCGTAACTTAATGTAAATTGCCAAGCAGACCACCCCAAGAGTAATTAACGCTACCGTGACACGCGGTGGTACTTACGTACCGTGACCACGCTTGTCTTTCACAGGGGTGCAAAGGGGGAAACGATCTTCTGCCCGCCTTTTCCTTTTTTATCGTGTTCCAACCCCCTTTCTAGTTACTTACTGTACCGTACCACCACAGTACTTACAGGAACCCGCCACGCTGTCTTAACTTACCGTGCCACGCATTGTACTTACTGTAACGGCACGCTTTGTCCATTACTGTTAACGTGCCACGCGTTACTACTATACGTACCACCACTACTTTACAAGTATACGTGCCACGCGTCCTACTGTACCGTGCCACGCTTGTCCTTACTGTAAGTGCCACGCTGGTTACCTTTACTATACCGATACCACCACGTATTTAAGTATACCGGCCACGCCTGTCCTTACTGTACCGTGCCACGCTGTACTTACTATACCGTACCACCACGTACTTTAAGTATACCGTGCCACGCTGTCCTTACTGTACCGTGCCACGCGGTACTTAAACTTCTGCTAATGAGAAGTCGTTTAGAAGTTTGCATATAATTAGCTCTGAGGACACAATGTAACTCCGGACACAACGTCCCGCCCGTCCTGTTTTACACAACGTCCCGCCTGTCCTGTTTTACGCAACGGCACATTATGAGCCAATTTAACGGAGCGCTGGGGATCTAGCCGTGAGCCGCAGGGGCGGCCAACTCCAGTCCTCACAGCTACTAACAGGTCAGGTTTTCAGGATATCCCTGCTTCAGTCTTCACCTGAGCCTCTTGTGCTGAAGCAGGGCTGGTTGAGCCACCTGTGCTGAAGTCTTGAGGACTGGAGTTGACCCCCTGGTATAGCGGTCAGAAACGGTGTTGCAGACATCGTGCCAGCGAAAGGTGTTTACTACCGGGTGCAATTGGGAGAAGTTTGCACAACGAGAGCGCGCGATATCCCAGCAATATGTTATATTCTATTTAAATATATGTGACTGTCTGACACAAACGGCCCCATTAAATCACCAGTGAGACAAGATAACAGCCAAGAAGGGAACACACATTATTAGATATTATTATTGAAGTGAAACGTCTTTCTTGGCACTTGCACCTAAAAAAAACAATTCATAGGCTCAAACGTCCTTCATGGATACGGAAAATGAAACGGAAGTGTGTTACTGCGCATGTGCAGAAGAGCCCAGCAAAAGTATCCAGCTGTGGCCGAGCAGGCGCAGAAGTGCAACATACCATCTGCTCGTGTGCAGGCGTTCTAAGGCCTCGTTCAGGGTGCCGGCTTCGGAGGGAGGGCGTGCTGACGTGCGGGCGGCCGTCCGAAACAATGTATTGAAAGTGAATTGTGGTTGTCAGGGTAGCAGCTGCCCTGTCTCCGAAGTACGGAGTTGACGCTGGCTACAGTTTCAATAACAACCCAAGTTGTTTTTTGAAGCTGCAGCAGCGTCACTGGTACTTCGGCAGCCAATGAAATCATTCTTGAGAATGATTTCAACACAGCAACACCGATCCCCAAGCTGCCGTCTGTCGCCCCGCCTCCTGAACTCCTGAAAAAAGTCTGCAGGTGATGATGTGCACACATCACCCAGCAGACTGCCGCTCGCACACGCGGACGCACGCCCTCCAACTCCTGCCTCTGGCACCCTGAACGAGGCCTAATTATGTCACGCGCAAGAGTCCACGATTGCCGCCGATCATGCACAGAAGCGTTCTGTAGTATCTACACATGCGCACATTTACTAAATCACTTGTGCACATGCGCAGTTGGTAAGCGTTTCTTTCAGGCATGCGCATAGAGCAGCAGAAGTAACCCGGGCCATGCGCAGACTCACAATAAACTTCTGCGCAAGTGCGGGCTCTCCACTCTTCTCTAGCGCATGCACAGAACATTACCGGCTACCAGATGCCAAAAAACACCAATGTTTGCTGCACATGTGCACACGGTCTCGTTATCTCGGCACATGCGCAGCAACACACTTATGTTTCATTTTTCGTATCCTTGAAGGACATTTGAGCCTATGAATTTTTTTTATTTTTTTTAGGTGCAAGTGCCAAGTAAAAAGTTTCACTTCAAAAATCGCTATATGAAACAAAGTTACACACACACACCTCTGAATGTTCAATTCTGACTGGCCCCTACCCTCTTTAATAGCACTGAGCCTGTGTACTAGGGAAGGCGTCTATATAAAGGGGTTTCTAAATAGACTATAGGTAGCTAGTTAGATAATTAAGTGTTGGATAAGATAGTATTATTACCACAAAATAAACCACAATGTGGAATCTTGCTTAGTTATTATTGCAAAGAGTGTAAGTAACTATATGCTAAAGATATGTTATTAGTTGTTGACAACCCAGCAACTAATATGAAAAAGATAGCAGGTTGCATAGAATGATTTTGATATTTCTCAGGATGCAAGGTAAATGTGCCGAAATCAGAATTATTATGGCTAAAAACTGCTATAATTAAAAAGATAAAAATAAAAATGCAAGTTGCTGGTATAAAATGATATATACATGTACATACATACATACACCACAGCCTAAAACATATTACAATGCATGCTGAATCAATGCACTCCTACCCACAAAGTTAACAAGGAGAGAGAAGTCAAATATTTTCCCAATTTGGAATGGTATAATCTCTCCTTTTTAGTGTGATATAGTTATACGATAGATTGGATACTGGGGGAGTGGGGGAGGTTTATGCCAACAGTACAATAGAAAAAAATATGTTTCAGCTAATTTCATTATCATATTTACCTCATGCAAACGATGTGTGTGATTTTTATATATATAGAGTATTGCTTGACCTGAAGAGAGGATAACTCTCGAAAGCTTGTCCTGTGACATAAATTGTTAGTCCAATAAAAAAGGTATCACCTAATACTGAAGAACTCATTTACTCTGCACTATATATATATATATATATATATATATATATATATATATATATATATATATATATAAATAAAAAGGAAAAATATATTCTAATGTTTTGTTATGCCCACCTGTGTTAGCATGGAGGAAACTGAACCGTTAATGAACATTGAATTTTGAAGTCTCCATATATAATGCTTTAGTCTGAACTCACAGTTTCCGGGCTGGAGACGGGGAAGCGCTGGTTAAGATGTGGTCCCATTTCGGGCTAAATACAATTGAGCAATTTTTAGAAAAAAATACATATTGTAAAACAATTCTCCTTGCTCAGAAAATAGAAGATACAGTACTGCATAAACACTTTAATGCATATCTTCAAACCCCAAATCCGAAATAACATCTTCAAATATAATTTCAACGGCTATCTGGGTGACGAAAACAGAACAGGGAATTATAAATCAGCAGGGCCCCTGGTATACGGCGGGTTCCGTTCCAGAGGCCCGCCGTATAGTGAAAATCGCCGGAAAGCAGATCCGGCGATTTTCACTTCTGCGCATGCGCAAACCGGCAACCTGCGGTCTGCGCATGCGCGACTCAAAATCCAAGATGGCGGCCCCCTTCTCGGTGCCGCTGTATAAGCGGAACGCCGGATAACGGAGCGCCGAGAAGCGGGGCCCTGCTGTAATACAATAAGCGCAGCAGTCAGACAATAGGAAAGGAAATCCCTGCCCTGGAGAGCTTACAATCTAAGTGGTATGTTGGGATATTTACAGACAGCAGGTGAGGGAATAAGTGCAGTAGATGGCAGGGCTTGGCCACAGTGGTTGGTAGGAGTGACAGGGGGTGTGGGGCAGTAACCATGAGTGCAGGCTGTTGGGAGGCTTCTATTGAGAGGTGAGTTTTAAGGCTGGTCGGTATTAAATTAGATGGGCGAGAGCAGGTGTGTACAGTATATGGCTGGGTCCTGGATTAGGAGAGATCCCCAGCAGCAAGGAGTAGAGAGAGGAGGCGATCAGATTTGTGGGGGTGCTTTTTACTGAGGGGTGCAGAAGTTGTTGGGAAAGGGGTGCATATAGAGGTGCAGTGTATAGGCACAAGCATAGGTGGAGAGAAGGAGAGATGAAGAAATGCGGATAGGAGTGTGTAGAAGTTGGAGAGAGCAGAAAAGTTTACAAAGGAGTGAGGAAACAGCAAATAGAAAAAGCAATAGGGAGGGCATAGAGAGATGCAGGGAGAGGGGTAGGAGGAGAGAGTTGCCAGGTATTGGTGGAAATGAGGAGGATATGAAAGAGCAGATGTATAAATCAGGCCTGGGAGAACAGTCTATTACTGAAGGTTAAACAGCCGCTTAGAGAGATAGTCTTTAGATGTGTAATAAATATTAGAACATTTAGAATTTCAAGTTCTCACAGTTGCAGGGCAGATGATGAAGTGCAGAGGGCAATTCCTGGATTTTTCACCTTCAATTCAACTCCAATTTGAACGCCAGACACTTCATGTGTGACACTTACACACCCAATGTGCAGTCTCATTACACAGGATGTGCATCCTGACTGGCTGTCTCTGGGTGAGTGATAGGCCGTTCAGCCTATCACAGAGGGATCCTTAGAGCGCACGCACACACATGCTCTCTCGCTGTCTCTCTGGGACCTCAAATTCCCCAGGGATGTAACAGCTATGCTATTTGGGAATTCCAAAGAGTAGAAAGAAAAAATGGGGGAGGTGCCATGGAGGCGATACATTTGCAAAAAATAAATAAAAAATACCACACTACAAAATTGTCTAAAACCATTTCCTGATACGAGAAAATAGGTAAGCCGGTATTTTCCGTTATGGCAGTAGATAGGTATGATACTATACCGGCTAAAGACATAAGGGCCTCAAACCTTTTTAAACAAATTGAGTATTTATTTTAAAAAAGATGCCAAGAAATGTTTTAAAGATCACCGTGGCGCCTGTGAGGGGTACTACGGCTTTTTGCATGCACCGTTGAGACAAGAGTGGCTCCAATGGATTTCTGGACAGAGCTCCTAGTGGAACAGATTGAGAAAACCAAATTTCAAGTACTTCTTAAATAATAGTACCAGGGACAGTTCTGATGAGATTTCTGTTGTACAGTGGGATATAATTGGAGCCAGTTGGTTCCTCAATGTTCACTAAAAGTGATGGGGTAGGGACAAGGGGCGAGAGGGAAATGTTACTGTGCAAGGTTTGCTTATACTTTCATATCCTTGTATTTTTGTAAGCTTTGAAAAAACAATAAATACATTTTGGGGGAAAAAAAATTCTACATTTTTTTTAATTACTTTAAAAAAAAAAAGCATGAATCAGCTACAGTTAACCCATTAAATGCAGCACTTCCATTAGTTTACTTTGGTCCTAGGAGGGGCTGTCTCTTTCATCAGGTAATAATATCCTCCACGGCTAATTTGATATATATATATATATTTAATCCTTCGTTCAAAAGAAGTCCAGAGTCTGTCTGAGTCAGGAAGGCCACTTTCTTTGTTTTATTCAAGAACATTTCATATCGATACAGCCGGGATACTATAAGTACAGCCCACTACTGTTCTAAAGAGACAAAATAAAGTCAAATGCATTTTTACCCTGTTTCCTGTTTTTAAAATGCATGCATTGTATACAACAAACCCAATGGAACTTTAATCTGCCCAAGGTTTCACAAACATGTATTATTTCTGATAAAATACAACAATGCCACAGAAATAGTATGAAAAGACGCCTGTTATTAACTTAAGAGAAATATGTATATCTGGGTAGAAATAAATAGCACGCACTGAATAGTTGTTGATTAGTGGACGACCTCAATTCCAAGGAGAGATTATAGCAAACATATTAAATGTTCTAGGTTGTTTTTCACAAACATTTCAAAGCAGTTTACAGACTGGGCCAATATAGAAATGAACAGCAAAGCAAAAAGAAAATCGTACTTTGAAGATTGTACCTCGTCTCTCAGATGTTTAACATCCTGAAGACATTTTTTTTCATTAATGCAGAAATTCCCCCTCATACAATTATAAATAGACATCATCTGGCATTTGATTCCCCCCCTCCCCCCACCTCCCTCTATTAACAATAATTGCGGCCTTCATTTTTCCTAGAAATAGCAATAAAGCTTTAAATGCTTATGTTACATTTTTTTTCTATGGGTTAGAGCAGTGATTCCGAACAGGGGTTCATGAGGGGTCTCCAAGGGGTTCGCCCCCCATAATATGTAATGGATCCCAGACAGTGTAGCGGGTCCCTGAGAGCGTGTGGGGGCTGCACATTTAGTAACACCTCAAACTGCAGATTAATGTGAAGGGTATAGATGTCACTTACAGCAAGAGCTTCCAAAGTCGCTTCCCACAATGCTTTGCAGCCACAGCAGCAAGGCATTGTGGGGCATGACTTTGGAAGCTCCTGTAGTGAGTGACAGCTATAGTATACCTCCCATGCTGCCTGCACACACTGAGGGGCAGTTTGGGGTATTATTAAGCGTGTTCCCCCCACAAGCTCAGAACACCGTACTGCCTGGGATCGGTCACACAGTGTGTTAACGACAGTCTGATGAGTCAGCGATAAGATTAAGTAATTAGGGGTTTGCGGAATAAATCTTTGCTAGCAGGGGTGCACCGTGTAATAAAGGTTTGGAACCGCAGGGTTAGAGGGAAACAAATATATATGATTTTTTTTTAGGACGCTCTAGTTTTGTGCGTTTTTTGAAAATGAAACCTGGAAGGTTACAGTGTAAACCCTTTCCTGACAGGGTTATCCTGCATCTTCTCTTTACCTCAGAGTTCTCTGGTCTGTCCCGGGAATTCCGGTTTCTAGACCAGTCAGTGAGCAGATTAAATGGGAGTCCACGACCCCCTGACGGGCTATTGTGTCCTGTTTACTCCACAACAGATGCTCGAATGACTGAGCTAGAGAGCGGTAAGGAAGAAGTTGATGCTTAGAAGAGGCACCCAGCAGAGGTACTAGGCGTGTATGAAATAAAGGAATTTAGAATAACTTTGGACATACAACAACAACAAAACAGGAATGGGCAAGAAATAAAATAGGACTTTTAGAGGGAAAGGGGCAGACTAGATTGTCCTCAATATGATTATTCTATGGAACCATCCACAAAGAAATATGTACATTCCCTCTTTTGCATTTTTTCTCCTTTGCTCACAGATTCTCGCCCTCCAAAATAATCTTCCCAAAACTTTACAAATATATATATATATATATTTATGCCAAATATTGGTTTCCTTAGATGAGGGATAATACAGTATTTACAATCTGTTGAAAGAGTGAAATGAGCATAAAGCAGAAAAAAAACACAGATCTGTGAGTCAGGCATACAATGTATCCACTACGTGGCTGGCGTGGTTTGCAACGCTGCGCTGACTCCTCTGGTTGGCTACAAACTCTTGGAAGAGCTGCGGAGATATATACAGCTCAACCCCCTTATAACGCTGTGCTTGGGGTCCAAAGAATCACATCGCGCTATAAGCGGATCGCGTTAGAAATGAGGTACAATTGTACGCATTGTACAATAAAGTATTTAAGACGCCAATAATCGTGTTGTAAAGTATTCATAAATACGCACATTGGGAGCCACGCTTGCATCGCGTTATAAGCGGATTCGCTTTGTAACGGATCGCGTTATAACGGGGTTGAGCTGTATATAAATCACACACACAATTGATTCTTACTGTAGTTTTCTACTCGCTGCATTCTGTACACATTTGCAATACTGACCACTGACCATCCTTATTGTCCCAAGATTGAAATTTAGCTTGAGTACGGCGGATCGTGAAAATTTCATCCCTGCGGTATACCTTTCTCAAATATACATTTTGTTCTGAAAAGGTTTAAGCATCTGATGAGAATTAGGAGCTTTACTTATGCCAACAATGCAATCAAACTGGGTTTCACTCCTGAATTATAGTCAATTTCAAGACATAATTACACTCTGAGCTGTAAATTCCACCTCTCAGACATGAAGGAAGATTGGAACTTTTTCCTAAAATTATAGCAGCCAAAGGGTCAAAAACATAAAACAAATGTGTGAATGCATTGATTGCCTTAATTCATTTCACTCAGAAAGGTTTGAACAAGCTTGCCGACTTCAAAATAAAGCCAGAAATAAATCTAAATAACAACGCTTTTGATATTATATTACCGTCGGTTTTACTGTTGGAAAGGCTTGGGATGTATTTCATTATCCAGCCTGGAATGTGAACTAGAGAGGAAACAGCATGGATCCCTGGCAGGGCTAACATGTTTAGTTTGAGTACAAAGTTTCATCCTGGCAACTTGGCTGGTGTTCCCCCAATGTCTGGTAATTAACAGAGTCCGGTAATGATTACAAGATGTTTTATTGCTGATTTTACAGGTAAAGGAATGAAACCCAGTGTAGTAACATGTAATGCCAACTGTATTTTCTTTTTAGTGCTGGCAAACCACTCTCCGTTAAACTCGTTGCTGGCATTGCAGACCCGTTCCGGTACATGTTGGAATGCTGTGAAGATGATTTAGGTGTGAGCAGGCTCAGCTATTGATTGGGGATCGGAATGCAAAACAGCTCCTTAAAGCCGCAAAGCCGCCTACTTTTTATTTCCAGATTTCTTAACATTTATTTTTTTTAATACAGAATTTGTACCGGGCTCTTTTGGAGCTGAATTGCTCAGTTTGTAGCTCCAGGGCCCTCCAGAGCTGAACTACTTACTGGTTCAATAATTGGTGGGTGAACTCCAATCCTGGAAAACAATAGATCCCAAATCCCGCGAGCCTACAGACTGCCGCAGCATCTTTGGGGGAATGAGGTGGCGGATTTCTATTGGATGACTGGGGGCAACAGCTTAGAAAATTCAGGAAGGAACACTAAACCTGTACGTATCTCTGGAACCACAGGCTCCCTGGAGCGAAACAATAGCACAGTTCAGCTCTGGCAGACCCCCTGGCTCAAATTCTGTAAAGAAATAAAATCAACAAGTAAAATAAGGCGGGATTGTCGCTTTAAATACATGAGCAAATATGTGAGCAAAACGGGGTCTGCTAAATAATAGGTTTTTTGTTTCACCATCAGGGTCAGGATAGGGTACTAAAGGTGCATTTCTTGTACAGGTAAACAAAAATGGAAGACGCCCACCAGTGAACACTCCACTATAAAGCAATACCAGGTAGGACTCTACACTTCCAACTGCAGCAGATTCTTCTACTTAGGCTGCGCTTATAGTGCCGGCGCCGCGCCGGCAGGCTACGGTCGCTGGAAAAATCAAATTGAGATGACTTCCAGCGATCGCGACCAAGCCGTCGCTCCACGCTTATTATAAGCGCACACAACGGCGGCAATGCATTTGTTTTCACGCGACGTCGCTGTCGCCGGCACTATAAGCGCAGCCCAACAAAGAGCATTACTGAGGTCATCCAGAAATGACAACTGTGGACCTCCAATTAACACAGATAGCCCTAAGCAAGGCTTCTTTTTTGGGTTGCTCTTGGGGGCTAAGGGGGTGTAATGGGCAGGTGCCATTAATATTTCAACTCTTTCTCTCTGGGTAGTGTTTTGGGGGAGCGCTGCATGTTCAGGGGGTGGCAAGGCCATGCTTGCAGATTTTATTGCTTTAATCACTTCACTGCCAGAGTCACCTGAAACATTACAAAAGCAACAAAATGACAAGCACCCTGGCAGCGGTGAAAGAGTTAACAATAATGAAGTTAGAATTTAGAAAAAGAAAAGGGTTTTTAAGTTCTAGATCAGTACAAAGCCAGAAGATGTGATGTCTACTTACAGGAGCGGGAGAGACTCAGATGTCCCTACAAATGCTGCTACAGGAACGCCTTCATTCTAATGTCTGCAGCATGGAACATCTCTTGTAATGGAAATGTTCGTTAAAAAGCAGCATCAGCCTTCACGTGCCAGTAATACTAACTCTGCAGTGATCGTTAAGACTCACAGGAGAGGTTCTGTGTATGCTTGGTGCATGGCAGCCGTTTCATTAAGGAATTGATTAACTATACTGATCAAATGTCATAAGTCTGAATTAAGACAATACAAACATGTTAAAAAAAAAATTGCAATATGACAAGTAATTCTAATTCAAGATGTCAAGGTGCAAACACTAGAGGATGTTTAAAAGAAAAAAGAGGAAAGTTGTACAATCACATAAGCAGTGGCAGAAGTGCGGGGGTACTGGGTGGCGTTTAAAATCAATACTTTAAAGAATAAAAATCCTTAATTTAAAAATAAATGTCTTTTTCTTCTAGAGCGCAAACCATTTTTAAAATGTGGGCCTAGACGTACAGTATACCTTCTTGCTTTTCAGGCCTACACTTGCATTCACGGACAGTAGCACTACTTTCTTTAATGCACAGAGCACGGCTTAACCTCTTTGCTGCCGGCGGCGCCTGCAAAGGGATTAAGAGCTGTAATCACCGACCCAAAGGTCCCATGAAATCTAATGCGACAGGAATGGTCCCTTTCCCCGCTGTGGTGGGCAGGGTGAAGAAGCCAGCCTTCTTATTTAAACCCACCGGCTGCCAGAGGTGTCTGCAAACTCATTGTGTTGCAGACCTCTTCTGGCGGATAAGGGGTTAAGATCTTGTGTTAAACGCACAGGAGTACAGGCGCGGCTGGAATGTCGTTTCTCGTCTCTCCCGGCAAATCTCCGACGTTTCCATTCACTGCATCAGCCAAAGCCACGGAAATTCTAGAGTTCACTAATTTTCTCACCACGACTGGACTGACCCATTTTGTCCCTCTCCCCCCCACACCCGCCGGCCCCCACGGTCCTTCACATTGATTGGTTTATTGGGAGGAAGCTTTGGTCGCCAAAGTAGCCATGCAGTGCTGCTGGAAGCTGGGAGGGACCGCCGAGTTGCATCCTAATCTCTGGCTCTGCAGCTTCATGGATCCGTTGGTCTCGCTCTCCACAATCCAGGGGTCTATCCTTGCTGCGGGAGCACAACACACGCGCTCTCCCAGCATGCCGCTGGTCTGCTCCGGCAGGGACTTGCTTGAGTTTAGCTCGGGGCGCTGCAGAGTTGTTGCAATGTGGTTCAGGAGATCATTGAAAAACTCTGGAACTCCCTCATATCCTAAAGAAATAAATACACAAGAAACATTACAAAATGATCCAAAGATTGGGAGAGAACAAAGATACTTTTGGTTGCTGCTTCTTAAAGGAGTAAAAATGCAGGATTCTTTTTCCTTTTTGTTAACTAACAACTATTATTTGATAGTTATACAATATTATAAATATCAACATTTGTATTTACAAATCTGCTAATAGTTGATACTTGAAGTGAAGGGGTTAAGAGGAGAATATATGGACCATGGACGTATATTCAGATGACTGATCAGTGTTAGCACCTGGTATAACTGTACGTGGTATCACTATGTCTATTCATTTCTACATCCAGGTTCAATCTGTCCAAACACTGGGACACAGAATAGCAGCAAAGCCAGGGGACACGAGAAGAAGAGTCTTTGCATATTAACCTGAAGAATATTATTAATACATTGTCACTTTGTGTTATTTTGTGCAGCTGTCACGTTCATTTTAATCACATGAATTAGTTCCTTTGAAATAATAGATTATGCATTACCTGCAAAAGGTCAGAATTCAAGCCACAACTGGAAATGATCTCGCTGAAGTATAAATAATAATGAGGATGAGAACATTTTGCTATTAACCAGTGCATCTCCTCTGCGTTTAAATGCTTGTGCCTCGGGTATAGTAGGCGTTCGCGACGGAGCGCATGGAGTTGCACGCGCCTGTACGAGAAACAATGCGTGGCCTGTAGGATTCCTAAGATGTGCACGACGAGGACGCGTGGCGGTGACGTCATGTGAGCGGTTCGCCCTCATTAGCTGAACCGCGCACGTGACCAGGCACGCAAAAAAAAACGTCAGCACGCTCTGTGGCCTGAATCATTGGGGTACAGCCTTTTGTTCGCACCTCACGCGAGGTCGCACGGACTATGGATGCGGCTTAGAAGCAACTTCATTAATGTGCATAGGAGAGGGGGCTAGTCGGGTGTTGAGGGGAAGGGCATTCCAGAGGTGTGGGGCAGTCAGTGGGAAAGGTTTAAGGCGGGAGAGTGCTTTAGATACAAAGGGGGTAGAGAGAAGACATCCTTGAGCAGAACGCACGAGTCAGGCAGGTGTATGGCAGGTGTATAGCAAAAAATTAAGGCTGAGATATAAGGAGGGGCAGAATTGCGGGTATTTTTTCTGCCTGTGCTTACAGGTGTGAAACTTGGACCTTAATGCAAAGATAATTTAGAAGCTTTAGACAACCCAAAGGAGTATGGAGAGATGTATGCTGGGAATTACCGGAGACAGGCAAAAGAATGACTGAGTTCAGGTGCAAAAAAAAGAAGTGAACACGGCAGTGGGCTGGACAAGTCGCAAGGAGAAATGACCATCGTTGGACAAATTTGGTACGTGACTGGATTCCAAGGGTTATCAAAAGATCAAGACGACGACCAAAAGTACGATGGGAGGAAGAAATCCGGAACTTTGCTTAAGCGAAGTGGAGTAGAGAGGTTTGCAAATCACTGGGGAGGCCTTCATCCCGCACTGGGTGAGGATTATGAGGACATTACAATGTGGGTTTCTGCTGGTATTTACCGATTCCCTACTGCTAGTCCTGCTCCCTTCCAGCAAGAAAGATGAGCGGAGAAAGCAAGGGCGTGCAGATTGTATTAACAGGAAGCCACCTGGGGAACGTCTTACCTGGGAAAGCATTGATATCAATCACAGCATGCTGGCCCGTCTTATTATTTATTATGATGTCAATGCCAAAGAGCGAGATGCCAAGAGCCTGCCGTAGCGCCTTGGAGATCCCGCGAATGACATCATCACTTGGCCGCTCAAACACCCCTTCGACTTTGTCAAGCTGTGAAAGGGAGAGAGAGGGGGTGGTCTTTAACTGGAGAGGAATCTAGAGCGTGCCAGAGGAAGGAAGTCTGCCACAAACGCACCCCGCTGCACTAACGCGGTCTCACTTTGTACAGAAACACATGCCACCATGCCGCCCTGAACACGTTCCCTGTCAGAAGCGCCCACAATGCAACGGTAAAGCACACCTGCAGGTGTGGGCCACCCCCGCCCATGCACATGCTGCTGCAGCGGTGGCCAACTCCAGTCCTCAAGAGCTACCAACAGGTCAGGTTTTCAGGATATCCCTGCTTCAGCACAGGTGGCTCAATCAGTGGCTCAGTCAACGACGGCATCAAACTGGCATATCCTGAAAACCTGTCCTGTTGATAGCTCTTGAAGACTGGAGTTGGCCACACTGTGCTGCTATATGAAGCAAAACGGAGCGTGATTAACCAACATCAAACCGTGTCAAGCTAATTCCCCGTGAAAATAACGAGAAAATTATTTGATGCCCATTACAGTATTTAGTATCAAAAAATCATTAACGAGCAAGGGTACTCCTCTGCAAAGCTGTGAATGTTACATTGTTTGTCTTTATGAAATGTTTTTAAATCCCTGAGGGATTCTGAAATTGCAGATGCTTGGCATCATTATACATTTCATCATGTTCATAGGCATTTCGTATAACGATGATCTTTGACCCTTTTGCAGCCAGAAGGTTCGGTTTCCCATTGCGTGGCACACCTCTACAGCAGCTAAAGGGTTAAACCGCTGGTCAACGCTTCATCCCACGGACACTGTAGGGTTAGGAAGGGATCCGGGTGACAGGAACGCAGGTAACAGTGTAACATTTTGCAGCATAACATCTGTACCATATATATGTTACTGTCCCTCAACTTACAAATGCGTTTTAGTGTCAAGAATTGCAGTGTTCTCCTGCTAATGTCATACCAGTTCCAAGGGCCACTGATGGAGAATCAGTGGGCGACAGGCAGCTGACCGGAGCAGGGAGATGTGTGTGTGTGTGTATGTATGTGTACACGCACACACACACACACACAGTGTGTAGCCCATACATGTGACCGTTGAAGTATATCCGTTGCCTACCCCCGATATGTAGGAGACACCGCACGGTGTATCGCGTGTTTCAGTCACCGGCACATGCAGCGGATAAACAGAAACCGGCGCCGCGTACCAGAAATAATACAATACTCACTGCTGTTAGGACAGAAGAGGATTCCGGCTTTGACACATTGTGACTGTTAAAAAATATGGATTCTCTGCCTGAAATGTGAAGAACACGGGTATTAGTTTATTCCCGGCCTGAAGCGGTGGCTCGGGGAGTAACAGCAGCGATTCGGCAAACCATGACAAGGGTTAAAATCCCAGTTTCGGCTCCCTGTGACCATGGGCAAGTCCCATTATCTCCCTGTGCCTCAGGCACCAAAATTAGCACGGCAGGAACTCACTAGCACACAATGCTATGTACAGCGCAGTGTACACCATCACCGCCATACCAGAAACTGCAGGTAATAGAAGACTCCCCGGAAGATTCAGATATAGGGTGAATTGAAACATCATACTGTAATGCGCTGCAAAGCACGCCAGGCTAAAGGCGTTGCAATAAATAATACATACATCGTAAATCATAATAGTAATCGGAAATAGTCATAATAAATAACTACAGCTGTAGCTGTACCAGGCGCAACACACGCCGATCTAGCAGATCTTAACGGTTATTAAACGTTACTCTTTGTTGTCACCCCTCCCTGTAATGCCTTGCTGTCTCTTGCCATTTTACACTCTCCTCCATCACGCCCTGCTCCCTTCTCTTTGCACGCCCTGCTCCCCTCTCCTTGCACGCCCTGCTCCCCTCTCCTTGCACGCCCTGCTCCCCTCTCTGCACGCCCTGCTCCCCTCTCTTTGCACGCCCTGCTCCCCTCTCTTTGCACGGCCTGCTCCCCTCTCTTTGCACGCCCTGCTCCCCTCTCTTTGCACGCCCTGCTCCCCTCTCTTTGCATGCCCTGCTCCCTTCTCTTTGCACGCCCTGCTCCCCTGTCTTTGCACGCCCTGCTCCCCTCTCTTTGCACGCCCTACCTTACTTTGTCTGCTCCTCTCTGCACACTACACTCCCTCCTCTCCTATTCACCTGTCTCCTCCTCTCCTTGCCGTCCTTCTTTCCTACTCACTTTGCTGTCTCTCCTCCCCTCTCTTTGCACTCCATCCTGCCCATGTTCTCTATTCCCTCCTCGTCATCCATCCATCTCTTCCTCTCCTTGTTGTCTCCTCCTCTCTTTTCTCTCCCTGTCTCCACTCCTTGCTGTCTCTCTGACTCCTCTCTTCCTTGTTGTCTCCTCTCCTTGAGGAGGCATTCCAGTTGCTGCGGATATCCTTAGCCTTTTATATTATAATATATATATCGCACACAAAATGGATACCGCAATCTACTCCGCTGATAATGAATATCACTAAACTAGATCATATCTGCTAAAAGTAACAGAACTGGCGGTGCTAAAGGGAATAATTAATATAAAAGATACAAGACACAAAAGAAACCCTATAAAAAGCACTCAGATATACTGTATCAACTAAATATTAAAAAAAAAAAAAAAGATGTGTCCAAAGTACAAAATAATTTTAAGTAAAATCAATAACACATTAACAAAACATCTAAAATTCTAAAATGACAAACACATGGAACCAAACAAGAAAAACCTCCTAAATATATTGTAAATACACAGACAAAAACCCCTAAAATGATAATACAAAAAAAATAGATATTCACTTTAGAAAAATAATCCTAGTTCAAAAGGACTGCATTGGGAACTTAAAGTGCCCAAATACAGTAACGACCGGCCGGTCATAAATACCAAAAGGTATGATCCACAGATATATCCTAAATAAGTAGCAATACTACTGGCTGACCACAAGTGTAAAGGGAATACTAACCTACCTAGCACTGCTACAAAAGATACATCCATTGCACAAATTAACAAAAAACATGTGCAGAACAAGACGGAATAGTCTGGATAGAAATATATCCCACAGATCTATAAGTGGCAAAACATGTAGGTGCAGCAATATATATATAAGTGAGTGTACTCAGGGAGATAGACATAGCTTATTATTATGATGATGAAATGACACCCATAGGGGATAAAATGAAAGGGTGATATGTCCAGTCTTTTATCGTTTCTGTATATTTATTATCCCCAGCACCGTCAACTTTGTGCACTTTATACATTTATTTAGCAGATATTGTTACTTATCTCAGGGTTTGATGCAAGCTTTACTTCGTGAGATATATATATATATATATATATATACTGTATCTATATACAGTATATATATAAATAAATAACATGCCTGCTGCCATTTCCTTTACTCAAAACACAACACAAACCAATGTAGGCGATACGCCGCTCTTGAACTCATCACTATGTGGCAGTGTTGCAGATCACCTGCGGATGTGGTTTTGGGCAAACAGTCAATTGAAAGCTATGCTGCCACGTGGTTCTCTCTGGCAGGGGAGTGGTTAAACCCCCTTCCTGACTGCACTTTAGGGGAACACTTTACCTGAAGCTCCCGGGGAGAAGTTCTTCAGAGACGGTCTTTCCACCACGGTGTAGGACTCTCCCACCACAAACACCTTGTAGAGAACAGCGTTGTGACTGATAAAGCTCTGGATCACACAGGGCGGCTGGATCGTCCGCAGACCATCCGCGTTAAATATAATCGCCATCTGCAACACATCACAGGGAATCCATTGCTACAGGTATTCTAAAACGTACAACAAACAAGTCACCATGAAGTGGAAACGTGTCATCTATTCCTTTCTCAGCCGCCTTGTAACAAAACTCAGACTTTCACATCGGTCGAATTTTCAGCAACCTCCTCCAGCCCAAAGCCCCAACAACGAAAAGAACAGAATATACCACAATATGTCTGTTATGGGCAACTTAATAATCACGCTCTAATCACGGGAAATTTTGATGAATGCAAAATTGCAAACAATCATGGCATATGGTTTAAGGGTGCGCAATATTATTGGGGTACATTAATAGTAGTGAAGAGAACCATAGAATTTGACGTCAGATAAGAACCACAGTCCCCGTGTCTGCCCATTTTCCTATCCGCTCTCTTTTATATTGAAGATATCCTTATGTCTATCCCACGTGTGGTTGAATTACCTTACTATATTAGCCCCCACGGGCTAAGCCACGAATTCTCCACTCTCTGCATGAAGAAGTACCTCCTCACATATGCCCGGCACCTCCCTCCCCTCCTCTGAAACATGCTTCTCTCCTGCACCATGATGAAACCCTTCATGTATTTGAAAGTTTAAATCCGATCCCCTCTCCCGTCAAGCAGAGATCCCGGACATTTGTTTTCTTGTAACAGTTACCAGTTTTTAAACTCCGCTCGTGTCGGCCAATAGAAACCCTCGATATCATTTGATGCTTCCTATTGGACACCCATTTAAATCCCCTAAAGAAATACCGGTAACGTCACCGGGATCTCGGGAAGCAGGTGGTCCCCGGAGCTAAACATTGTGCGGTTTAGTTCCACGGGTTCCCATCCTGTTAAGAATATATATATAATTGTTCATGTTGACGGCATTGATGCTTTATATAAAACCCGTTCTCGCTGAATACATTTTGCTTAAGTTCTGAAAGGGTTAAAAGCCACGAGGACGTTTCTCCTATAGTACGAGTCCTGATCCTGCGCGGCCCATCTTCGTGCGCTGGACATTGTACTGACAGGTGAGATCCATTCGCACGACAGTACTGCAAAGTTTATCCTCATGAGAAAGCGTTAGGTGCTGCACAATCCCTCACCCCATATATTATTAGGTCCCGCGTATTACACGGCAAAAAAATAATAACCAGTGGCAGCTCAGCGGGAAACGGAGAGCGCGTTACTCATCCCAGGGTGGTTTCAAGTAAGCGGGGGACGCGGGATAATGTTTATGGACAGAGGTGTAGCTGAATATGAAGGGTCCTTCATCTATTGTTTCACTGCTTCTGGCAAAACAATCCGATGCAAACACCCCTGTATAATAATAATAATCCGATGCAAACACCCCTGTATAATAATAATAATCCGATGCAAACGCCCCTGTATAATAATAATCCGATGCAAGCGCCCCTGTATAATAATAATCCGATGCACACGCCCCTGTATAATAATAATAATCCGATGCAAACACCCCTGTATAATAATAATAATCCGATGCAAACGCCCCTGTATAATAATAATAATCCGATGCAAACGCCCCTGTATAATAATAATCCGATGCAACCTCCTCAAGTCCAGAAATCTGAACGTGATACGCTTTGAAGACACAGATATTCAGATTTTCACCGATATCGCGCCACTGACACTGGCTAAAAAGGAGAGACCTTGGAGAAATCACTAGTTTGCTGAGAGACCATGGGGTTCGCTATAGGTGGTCCTAAGTCTAAAAGATATGGGTAGATGGAGATTAAACGATATGCTACTGGGGATACCTGAATCCAGGGATCTAATAAAAGTTCCTGGCGTCCTGCACCAACCCAGCACCATCCATTTGGGCTGAGAACATGAGCATATGTACATATTCTGGAACTATCACATGTGACACTCTTCGGAGCCGGGGAAGAGGGATTACATAAAAATATATTGTAGCAAAATGTGTCCGAAAATGCAGTTACTCTCTTGCAAAGTTCAATTAGAGCCCAAGACAATACTTATTACATTTTAGATTTCATATCCAGAAGTAGTACAGTGCTTAGCTGCAGAAAGGAATGTTACAAGAAACTTACAGTATAATATGCAGACAATTTCATAAAAATAATGGGAGAAAACAGAAATTCCTAACATACATTACCACCTGGGCTTCCCAAAGGGTCTTGCGTTGGAAATATGAGAATTCACGTTATCATAGCATTAACACTCCCTGTGTTGAGTAAATTCATACCCCAAAATGCTTTGGAAACTGAATAAGCCCACCTTCTGGGGTGTGTCCTTAACTCCCCCTCATCCCTCTCTAATTACAGTTTTAGGGCTTGGGGAGAGAAAATATTTTTTTTAATTAAAACTGCCTAAGTATAAAAATACCCCATAACTTTCTGTCTACTGCCCTTAGAATGGTGCTACTTTCACCATTGCATTTGTACAATTAAAATACACACGTGGACACAGATATTGCTGGGGGTAACAGAAAGAAACAGAAAGAAAAAAGGACATGGGACACAGGCATACATATCATAATGGAGATACAGAAAGACAGAACGTAAATCAGGGGAGGGGGTTAGGTACATTACGGGATCTTATCTCTTTGAGCATATTATATTTTTCCATGCGCCCCTCTGACGGCAGTTCCCCTCCCTCTGCGCCCCCCCCCCCACCTCTTACCTTTGCGGCAGCGTCATGACGTCACGTTGCCATGGCAACGTAACGTCACATGACCTCGCGGCGTCATTTGGCGCCGTGTTGCCATGGCGATGCGTGTAAGAAGCCACCGGAGCCAAGGTAAGTAAGGTTTACAGAGGCCTTCGCCGCTCCCCCGGCACTTAATTTAAGTGCCTTCGGGAAGCACGAGGGGCCTCTGTAACCGCCGCTCCCCCCGCAGTCACTCAGGGCGCGCCCGCCAGTTTGTACACCGCTGATTTACATACATGAGGTCACAATCCCAGGAGAACTCTTTTTGGCACAATATACATTGTGTGGTGGGTTTGGGTTCTGAACTTGCGGGCAGTGGTGGATTTCCCACTAGGCCCGATAGGCCTTGGGCTGCAAAATTTGGAGGCGGTAGAATTTGGGGGTGGCATGCGCGATCGGCACTTGCCGTCCGCACATGCACAGATCGGACATGCGCAGATTGGGCATACGCAGCCCGCATGCACGGCCAGCAACATGGAGGAGGAGGGCGGCACCAGGTAAGTGTCTAAGAGCGCCATTTTTTTAAATCTGACGCTGTTGGTGAGACTGTGTGTGTTTGTAAGTGTCAATCGGTAACAATTGTTTGTAGGTGTGTGACCCCTTCCTCCCTGGTACTAAGATCACCCAGCCCCCTTTTAAATAACAAGTCTTGTAGTGCACCTGTGAATGAGCAGTCTATTAATACTTCTTCCTCCATCAGAGGGGTAAAGAGAGCGTTTGCCGAGTGTTAGAACTTGCAAGAGAGGGGATACCTTGGCGTGGTTTGCAAGCGTATCTACTATATATTTCTGAAATGTCTGTATGTTTGTCTGCATGCCCTGTGTCCCTAGGGCCAATCGCATTGCACCTTTGGCCTGTCACTCCACCTCAACACTGTCCCACCCCTCACCCCACTGTCCCACCCCTCACTGACAATCCTCACAGCTCTGGGGCGACCTCTCAACCCACAAAACCCTCACCGCCTGCTACCACAGATCAGGTACAGAATCTCTATATCAACATTCACCTCCACACACCGCACGAACAAGCAGCGCAACACTGCCTCTTACAAACACCCCCCTCCACCACCACCCCCCCCAACCTCATGCACCCCCCTCCACCACCACCCCCCTCAACCTCATGCACCCCCCTCCACCACCCCTGTATAATAATCCGATGCAAACGCCCCTGTATAATAATAATCCAATGCACGCGCCCCTGTATAATAATAATCCGATGCAAACGGCCCTGTATAATAATAATCCGATGCACGCGGCCCTGGCACCAGAACGGGACAGGCGCATATTACGCACGTCCTGATTGGAGCGCTGCTTTATGTCGCTCTATACCACGGGCAGCCAACTCCAGTCCTGAAGGGCCAACAACAGGTCAGGTTTTTATGGATCTCTGCTTCAGCAGAGGGGGCTCAATCAGTGGCTCAGTCAAAGACTGCTTGAGCCCCCTGTGCCGAGGCAGAGATATCCTTAAAACCTGACCTGTTGGTGTCCCTTGAGGACCGGTGTTGGCCAACCCTGCTCTATACTATGAACGCAACACTTCGCAGCAAACAGAGAATTAGGTTCTTTTGGACCTCTGCAAACCGCCGGCGTTAATGTGAGGTTTAACCCACATTATTCTGCGGCTTTAAACACGATATTTACAGCAAACGACAAATGCAATGTGATGTTCGGGTCTCACACTTCTCCACTTACCTCATGGGAATTGGTACCGTGAGCCACTCTTGTTTTACAAACTAAAAACAGAAAAGAAACATCGTCAGCCATCAGAAATTAAACCCGCGGATCACACGGGAACATATAGTTAGGGGCGTGCAAGAAAACCTATGCTAGGCTGCAAAATAGGGCCGATCGGGGGGATGCTCCCATATTGCAATTAGGCGTAGAATCCCGTCCATGTCAAGAGCAAAACCTGGAGCCCGGGGGAAATGAAATGCAACATTGTTACGGTCATTCTGTGTTCCACGTAGACATTACAAGCACGGAGTATTATCAGGACAGTGTCTCAACTATTTATATTATTTGCCCCCCTATCGAAAAACTGATCTGTGTTCCATATGTCACAATCACTTGGCATATGCATCAATGCGTCTGCGACTTTAAAAGCGTTTAAAAAGGTACAGTATCATAATCCCCTGAAAATGGATATCCTGTAACACAAAGATGCAGACTATGAGCAGTCACAAAATTATCTATTCCGACAGAAAAGCCCGTTTAAAAATGAGCAAAGGAGGGTGGGTCGCCGGGCCGGTCCTCACTTCCATGCAGTAACAGAGGAGGGAGAGGGAATAGGGGGTGTGATGCCTTTACTGGACCAACAAGTAGTAGATCTGTTTCAGGCTTTCCAACCTCTCAGTATAACACCCGATGAAGGACCCTGAGAGGTTGGAAAACTTGTAACATTTCCACTACCTGTACTTGTTGGTCCAATAAAAGGTATTACACCCCTCCCCCTCTCCCTCCTCTGTTACTACTTGAAAAAAAATGATGATTGTTGCCAAAGTAATAATGATGTCTCCCAGAACTATCCATGCAAGGCCAGCAACAGGAAGGTCATGTACTTACAAACTCAGCATTATTATACATGGCACCGTGCTCATAACCAGCGGCAGAGATGTGTAAAACATCAGCAAACAAGGGGGGGGGGGGAGGGGGAAAACACAAAACTCACACAAGTTTGTGACTAATTTTGCCAACTTTCACAAAGTTTACTACTGAAGTTCAAAATTCAAATGAAGACACCAAGGAAAATACAAAGAAAGCCTCGGGGGCATCGCTAAATTGCATCAACATGAGAGTTTCTTAATGATTTGGCACAAATAGCTACAAAGTATATCAGCAGAACGTCTCTAATATTGAGGAGAGAGGGCGAGTCTGTATTCCCGTACATGCAATGCCCCGTTTACAAACAATGCACCGGAAGAACAGCGATGGATCAGTGCTCAACATTACGTTCACATCTTGTAATAACTTTGTGGCACAAAGAAAATTGGGTACGTACTGAATGGGAACGCCAGCCCTTTGTGCTCGATAAGCTTTATGGTGTCATCTCCACATTCCGTCATCAGCTCCATGAATGGAGGGGAACAAATCCTTTCATCTGGAAGAGAAAAGATATCAAGCAATGAGCCTCCAGCTGAATCCGTCCGATTTACCAAAACACCCCAGGACGGGGGGATAATCAGAGCGGGCGCAGGACTCATTCATGAATCCCACTCACTGGACGGCAGTATCACTCATTTTAGTACAAGTGGCCCCAAGACTTTAATCAAACCCACACCAACTCCCTCTCACTGTGAGACTCCCCATCTTAGGCCTCGTTCAGGGTGCCAGAGACAGGAGTTGGAGGGAGGGCGTTCGGGAGGGAGGGCGGCAGTCTGCTGGGCGATGTGTGTTCATCCCCAGCAGACGTTTTCAGGAGTTGAGGGGGCGGGGAGGGGGCGGGGATACAGACCTGAAGTTAGGGATCCAAGTTGCAGTCTTGAAATCATTCTCAAGAATGATTTCATTGGCTGCCGAGGTCCCAGTGACGCTGCTGCAGCTTCAAAAAACGAAATTTTTGTTTATTGAAACTGTAGCCAGCGTCAAGTCCGTACTTCGGAGACAGGGCAGCTGCTACCCTGACAACCAGTATTCAATTTGAATACATTGTGTCCCACGGCAGCACGCACGTCAGCTCGCCCTCCCTCCGAAACCTGCACCCTGAACGAGGCCTTACACATTTGATATGCCACAGCAGGATCTCCCTCTAAAAATGACTGTTCTATGGGATCAACCACATATCAGTCACCTTGGGTTTTGGGGGATTTTACAGCTACAAGAAGGATTTTACTGAACTCCTCTCCTTGAAAAGCTGTTAGAAATAGCTTGAACCTGTAAACAAGTGTTAATAAAAACAAGTCACTGGAGAGTTATATGGGAGATTGCTTTCATATTATTGCATTGCAATGTATCAGTGACACGGGGGTCCGGCACACACTGCGTTGGCAAACATCTCCGCTAATCCCCTCCCTTACAGTGGCACCATTACGTTGCAAAAAAGTCTGGTAAGACTTTCATTTGTAAAAGGGGCACGGTGGAAGTGGAGCTGAAATGAGCAAATCTCTGTAATAATGATAAACTACAGTAGTTTAAGAGGAACCACTGGTGGTAAATATATGTGGAAAACAAGGCAGAGACCACATAAAAAAAACAGACAAATCCGCGTAACACACTCTGAGGATAACAGGTGTGGTCTGAGCCTGTGCCAGAGCACAGAGGTTCTGAGGTTGGACTAATTGAAGGATTTACAAAGCTTTACAGAGGCTGGGAACTGATCCAACACTGTTCTGGTGTTTTACATCCATATGCCTGGAGCCATCAATACGCTAGTATGCGAGAGGGAGAGAGCAGCACGCCTTGCTGCTCCCATAGGAAGTCGGGGTCACGGGGGCACCTCCTATATGGTGTTGTGGTTGCATTCAGAGTCCTCTATCTGTACGTTGTAGAGCAGGACTGGCCAACTCCAGTTTTCAGGATATCCCTACTTCAGCACAGGTGGCTCAATCAACAACTGCACCACCTGTGCTGAAGCAGGGATATCCAGAAAACCTGACCTGTTGGTGGCCCTTGAAGACTGGAGTTGGCCGCCCCTGTTGTAGATAGTTAAACCTTTAACCTACCCCACAGTGACCTACAGGACACTGAGCTGCTGTAATCATTTGGCATCAAATGGGACAAAGCTGGTTACCCCATGTCTAGGATATGTTTTAAAGATGCAATTCAGTCTTCCAGGATTTATTTTGCACATCCCAGTTTTTTTTGTTTTTTTAATAATCAACAAAGCTTACTTTTTCAAGTACAGCTCCATGAAACAGCAACTAGGGATATAAGAAAATGGCCGACATTAGCAGGCCACTTTCTGTAGCATTATACAGCTCTTTCCGGTCTGGTGGCGAAGATTAAATGTTTTCATGAATCAACAACAACAATAAACACATTGCATCTTAAAACTGGACTTTAAGTCTCAAAACTATAAATTGGAATTCACTTTATTGGTTCTTGAAGCCCCAGTCCCAATCTCTTGAATCCATTTTGTTGTTGTATGTTTGTGACATTTCCAATCCCGAGGTAGTGATAAGCAGGGCCTTGGAAATGGATTATAATTGCCACAAAATACAGAAGTCAAAAGACAAAGAAAAATAGCAATGCCTTCTCTGTAGGATCTTTTGCTCCCAAGCCGACACTGTGAGGAACAAAACTGCATGTACAGTACTTGGTTCTAAATGCATTTAACAGAGGACAGAAATGCACTCAGGAGTGTCAGCTATACAGGTGCGGCTGCGCTGGTGGTAATTTGCCTGGTCTCCAAACGTAGGTTAAATCTGCTGCTCCCCCTCACTCCCGTGATCCAACAGGACCAGTACCCCACATAACATATAAAAGAAAGGGGCGCAAGAAAAAAACCGAATCAATATAATGATAAGTCACTTTATGTATTTAATATTAAAAAAATGTGTTAACAGTACGTGATATAACAAGGCTATTTGCAAAAACGGCGCCTATCCCACATACCCCTTCCTTAAGATGAAACTAATTACCTCAGCAGTTGAAACTATTTGCACCAAACCGATCTCGGTTGGAGACTCTGATGTCTGTCAGAGGGGGATCGGCACCCCTTTCTTTTATATGTTACTCAGGAGCATCAATACTGTATGTAAATACTTTTTATTATCTTCTACAGACAGGGCTGCATATTTAACAACGTCCATAGTTCGACAAACACGTTTACTGTAAAAGGCTTGCTGAGAAATTTATAGGAATACCCAACGCTTGGCATCATCCTTTTTCCTAGGAATAAACACATCATTGGTTTGCAATCCTAGCACAGTACCAAACTCCCCAAGAACAAACATCTCCAACTCAATAAATCAAGCCCTGGACAACGTTTGACCCAGCAGTCCTACTGCCACTAGCTAGTCCTTAAATGGGCTCACGTAAGATCTGTAACTCGCCACTGATGGACAAGATCTCTCTGCACCTAAACAAAATCGACCCCACTGAACTTTTATTGAAGAAAGACCACCACACATAGTGAAGGGGCTTAGTGTATATGGTGTTAATCAGCCGTGTGGTCGTTTTCAGATTAAAATCCCAGTTGTATAGGAAATTTTGTTCGAAAACGGGGGATATGGAACAGGGGCGGGCAACTGCAGTCCTCAAGGGCCACCAACAGGTCAGGATATCCCTGCTTCAGCACAGGTGATGCAGTCGAAGACTGAGCCACTGATTGAGCCACCTGTGCTGAAGCAGGGGTATCCTGAAAACCTGACCTGTTGGTGGCCCTTGGGGACTGGAGTTGGCTGCCCCTGATATAGACTAAGTCCAAGTATAACTGCATTACATCTCCATCACTGGAGTCACTCCGAACCCTGGGAGCTACTTCTCCAGTCTGATATTTGGGACAGACATAAGCTCTCCTCTATATTCCACTCCTTACATCTGAGTGATACAGTATCCACACCACCTGATACATTCCTACGTGGATTTGGTGCTCTCCGTGGCACTTCCAGGGTTTCATGAAAGAAGAGACCAATACAGAAGGAATATTGTGACACTGCCTTAACCCTTTCAGTGCTGAAGAGAGGTCTGTGGTGCATACTGTGTAGTCCCGGATTACTGACCCTTTTGCCAGTAAATGGTTTAAAACAAACACAAGAAATGGCGCTTCGGGAGCGAGTGCCGCCGGACCGCTGACATCCAAAGGGGTGGCAGGAATATATTCCGCCTGCCGCCCTTAAAGATGCATCACCCATGGGTGTTCTTGTGGCTGCATGTGGTCTCTAGCATGAACAGTGCAATGCTGCCCCTTAGTGGAAATGCCAGCAATGACAGCTTGAACCAAACACAAATCGTCCACAGATAGAAATCTGGGAGCAGACAGGGGTTTGTTCGCCCAAATTTCAGGACAGGAAAGAACATTAACCTACTGGACACCTTCATTATAAATGGTGTAACAATTCCTCTTCTTGGGAGTTGGATTTGAACACAAATGTAATACCATTCAGATGGGGGAGACACCGAACGCCCCCCCATTCCAAACTTATAAAAGAGGGAGCACAGTAAACATGTTTTGCTCATGCAATCTTCTAGCAACTAACGCCCTTCTGTGGGCTGTGGGCTGCGATGCAATGTTGTTGTGTGTTTTGTGAAGTTAGGGCAGATACACAGTACATCTTGCTCTAGGTCCCGTTGCATGTAATCTATTATTACAGCGGTGCGCAGACTGAGGGGCGCGCACCCCAGGGGGGCCGGGAGATTCTTCTGGGGCGCAGTGCTAGGGCACCTCACAGCTCTCTCTGGGGCGCAGTGCTAGGGCACCTCACAGCTCCCTCTCTGGGGCGCAGTGCTAGGGCACCTCACAGCTCCCTCTCTGGGGCGCAGTGCTAGGGCACCTCACAGCTCCCTCTCTGGGGGCAGCGGGTGGGGGATGCTGCAGCGGGTGGGGGATGCTGCAGCGCGTGGGATATTGCAGCGGGTGGGATATTGCAGCGGGTGGGATGCTGCAGCGGGTGGGATGCTGCAGCGGGTGGGGGATGCTGCAGCGGGTGGGATAATGCCGCGGGTGGGATAATGCAGCGGCTGCAGCGGGTGGGATGCTGCAGCAGGTGGGATGCTGCAGCGGGTGGGATGCTGCAGCGGGTGGGATGCTGCAGCGGGTGGGATATTGCAGTGTATGTTGGGAGCCATCTGCTTGGTTTATGCCAAAAAGTTAACCCATATCTGCTACACTATAGCTACGTATCGCAGGACGCTCGGGAAGGGGGATTATGAAAATAGCATTGGGGAGAAAAAGCGGCATCACAGCACAATCAGGATGTACAATGTAACACACACAAACACAATCAGGATGTACAATGTAACACAAACAAACACAATCAGGATGTACAATGTAACACACACAAACACAATCAGGATGTACAATGTAACACACACAAACACAATCAGGATGTATAATGTAGTAACACACACAATAAGGATGTACAGTACAATGTGACACTTTTTTAATTGTATTTTTAAATTCAGAGGCTTCAGATAACTCAAATGTTACTGTAGATATCCTTAAATCTCTGGGTATAACCCGTAGAGTCAGGAAAAAGAATGAATGTGTTAGTAAGCAAACACAAGTCTGTGACATCATCACATGGGGAAGAAATTAAAATGAGTGGGCTGTCAGCAAGAATAAATTACCATTGTTGGACAAAGATGGTACTCAACGGCTATCAAAAGACCAAGACGACGACCAAAAAGAAGGTGAGAAAATGGGTTGAGTGACGTGGAGAAGAGCGGCTGTAACGCAGCAGTGCCTGGGAGATCATTGCGTAGGCCTCATCCAGCAGCGGGGAGACCCGGGCTATATTAATAATGAATATATGTAGATTATATATATATATATATATATATATATATATATATACATACATACAACGGAATCCGTCCCGCACACTGCCGTCGGATAGCGGATCCAATGTTAATCCGCGGCAGTGAGTGTCGGATAAAGGCGTTCAGCGGAATGCATTATCTGGCGTCGGATAATCCGTTCGACGGATAACGGTCCGACCGGTAGTAAGACTCACTCTATAGCAAAACCAGTGCTTTGTATGAGTGCAAATGCCAGGCACCCATTACAGCATACAGCAGCGGTTCCAAACCTTTATTATACTCTGCACCCAGCTAGAAAATATTTATCCCGTAAACCCCTAATAAATCTTATTGCCGACTCGTCAGGCTATTGCTAACAAAGCTGTGTGACTGATCCCAGGCAGTGCGATGTCCTGAGCTTGTGGGGAGAACATGTGCTTAATAATTCCCCAACTGCCCCTCAGTGTGTGCAGGCAGCATGGGGAGGGGGGGGGTACAGCTGTCACTCACTGCAGGAGCTTCCAAAGTCACATCCCACAATGCTTTGCTGCTGTGGATGCAAAGCATTATGGGGAGCGACTTTGGAAGCTCCTGCTGTAATTGACATCTATACCCCCCACAGTGCAGTTTGGGGCGTTACTAAGTGCGCAGCCCCCTCAGAACCCCGCTGGGAATCTGCCATTACATAGATAGGGAATCACTGACATAGAACGTGTAAAGGTGACAGATAATGGAGTAGCAAAGATTATATACTTGAATGCCATGACTCCAAAAAGCAATGTAACTCATTGTAAAGCTATACAGTGCAGGTGTCTCCAGCAGAGAAGAGGTTAAGCCTGAAATATTCAACATGCAGCCAAATGAGAGGTGGGTGGCAAAAAGTTTAACAGCTAAACTACACTTCTAACTTAGATTACCAGCTCAGATACAACGTAGCAACACAAACAGCCTGTCAGCTGTTGCCGGGACATGGCACGGTTTGTATAAAATACTCGAACATTTACTAGACAAGTTATTTCTTTAATGTTCATCTGGTCCGTTTAATTACTTTTTAAAGGCCCTTTAATTCCAATCTTTCAATCCCTCCCCCCCCTTGTAAAGTTTTACGAAGCATAAGATTCAACACAAAGATGTAAGGCTGTGACATTAACAGGGAGAAAAGCACAGATCTGCATCTGTAGGTAGCAGAGTTTAAATTGCAGAAGGTAAAATAAAACTGTTTTCAGAGGTGAACACCAAAGGCACAGGACTCCCCAACATGCTACTGGAATCACTCCATATAGAAGATTGATTTAAAGTATTCCGTGCTGCTAGATCTCACACAGATTAGAGTTGTGCAGAGCCCTTTGAATCTGCTGGGCCCATTACACAGATCCTGGTTCCTGCATTATTTTTCACATTCCTGTCCTGTGATGTCAGGGCTTGAAAATCAGGTCCCAAGCACAAATTAACCCCGTACAAACCATCACCCATTGAACATGCGACAGCTATTCTGAACCTTGGAGAGAGTGCCCTTTACAGAGGACATTACAGAAGCAGTGTACGTATGCATGTATGTCCCATGCTTTGACCCCATGTAAAGCAGAGTAATTTGTCATATAATAATATATTAACCACAGCCCGTGGCTTTAGGGTGTAGTGACATGCAAATTCACACAAGTATATTTAAATAATATATTCAACTTTTAGCTTTGTTGACGAGACGGTCAATTCTCAAAACTAGAGGTGAATTGTGGTCTTTGTTTACTTTGTTATCGATGTATTGCATTGTATTGTATGTCTTTATTTATATAGCGCCAAAAGTGTACTCAGCGCTTCACAAAGAATACAGTACAGGGAATTATAATTATACAATAAGTGCAGCAAAGTCAGACAATAGGAAAGGAAATCCCTGCCCCGAAGAGCTTACAATCTAAGAGGTTTAATGGGAAACTTACAGAGACAGTAGATGAGGGAGTAAGTGTTGTAATTATGTAGATGTAGTAATTATGAAACCATCATTTGTCAAAAAGAAGAGCATAAATAGCTGATATATCTGAATTCAGTAGATCCGCTGAAGTAAAAAATCCTATTAATTTTTAACAATGTAAATAAATAAAATCAGACGGATTGTATGATTCTAAGAAAGCGGACTACAGTGACACATTGTTTTCCCAATAGAAATATTTTTGACCTGCTACGTGGAACGGTACGTACGAGCTCACGCCCTACGTTGGACAATAAATATTGAGCGGTTTACAGTCCCCGCAGGTCTGATAACGTTATCTCGCATTAGACAGGTGTGACACACGGCTTCAGCTGGACAAAACCAGTTGGCGTTATCTTTTCTCTACAGTTGCAAACAATTCCTAATAAAATGTCCTAGTTACAGCAGGTATTATTATTAAACGGCAGTGTCACCAGAACTCACATCTGACACGGTGAGAGTGTGCTAATGATTTTACACCACGTGGGGTTCCACGTATCTCCCGTACGTATCAATCCCACCATTGTGACCGCCCTCCTGATGGGCTGAGCGGCACTATTTCCAGCGCTGGGGACCCGAGACTTCTACCTTTACCGGGGAAGTTACTGTGATTACTTACGGGTTTTTGAAGGGGATTTAAATGATCGCCCAATAGGAAGCCGCATCCAAAAGATGTTGTGACTTCCTGTTGGCCCGAGACTTCGCAGCCGTTCTGCTTCCATAGCGAAGAGATTTAAAGCCGGAAACTTCCCCCGGTAACTTTCCCCCGGTAACTTGCCCCCGGTAACTTCCCCCGGTAGCATCTTGGGAACCGGGAAGACCCAGAGCTGAAAATTGTGCCCCACTTCAAATAAAATTCTAATTCTGGGTTAAGTGACGCCGAGGTCACATGATCGCGATTTGCAGGCTGGGCCCTTTGACCCTCTGGCAATAAAATGGTTAAATACGCTGAAGCTCGGAGGTGAGTGGGAGATGAAGCGATTTGTGGATCATTCTCTCCAGTAAGTACTGTAGTCTCCTCTTATTCCTGCACCCATTACAGTGGCCGCCATGAAAAGGTCTCGTCACAGGGAGCCAAACAGCGCGGTAACGCTCACTTAAAACAAGGCGTGTACTTACATTCAATGGCAAGACGTAGGGCATGCATCTGTGCCAGAAAATGACCATGTTTAGTGGGGGTTTTCCTTCCCATAATGGGACATAAGACAAGATTCAGATCTAGAAGTAGAGCATGTCAATATGAAACGTTACACTACCTGTGTATTGTAAATATAATCCCTGCATTGTAACTGGCTTCTTTGGAAAGATTCAAATCACTATTAAAAATATTTATCTGGTGTCCTGAGAAAAATTAATGTTTTTATTTTCACGGAGTCCTGTAAAATTCTTATCAGATAACGATCTTCCATTGTTAGCCTTTTGGCAAATGAGAACATCATACTTAATTTCTAAAAAGTACATTGCATGGAAGTTTCACACGGCCTTGAGATTCAAGGTCTTCACGAGATCGGTACGGTACAGATTTATTTATAAAAATGTGTTACCAGGAAGTAATACAGTGAGAGTTACCTCTCGTTTTCATGCATGTCCTGGGCACAGAGTTATAACAATGCATGGTTACATTAAAAGAACATGGTTATACAGTCACACACAGACATTTCATGGACAGATAGAGTTGGACAATTGGGTGCAGGGGATAAAGGGCTTGTGAGTTTCAGATAGAAATAGAGAAGCTTTAACTTGCCAAAGCATTCGTTTACAATGGAAACATTAAATATGGAAAAATGTCTTCTAGAATACTTTCTATATGTCTAAAAACAAAAACAAAAAAAGACAGATACAACTCCCCATTCTGAGACATATTGTGACCATTAGCAAAGCCTGGCAATTGGGCGCATAAAACCAGGTACACTATTTGCTATGTCAGTACAGGACAGAGGGACTTTCTGCGGATGCGCTATAAAAAGTTTGCAATGGACTATAATATAAAAGTTTTCAATATATCATTACTATTTTTCCCTCCGCGCTGTGCATAGAAATATGTATTTTTTTAGATGTATTTGTATATACAGTACACACATATACCACAAACACAATAGACGGGAGGTTAAATTACCCCTAATCATGTGATGATTAGTCAGTAGTCTCCGCGCACCAATCGGCATTTCCACGCAAGGAAGAAATCAGTATAACAGGTGCAGCACCTCCTGAATAGGAACAGCTGGAGGGTATGCATTAATTTAAAGTTCCCAGCAGGGGAACGCCCTTATATACAGTAAAGGGCGCCCCCCATCCTGATTTCCAAGGTGATCCGAGTTTTACCTCTAAACTCAATACATTTTCCTTGACTGTATTGCAGTGATATAGAACTGGGGGGCTCAAATCCAGTCCTCAAGACCCCACATCAGGTCAGGTTTTCAGGATATCCCAGCTTCAGCACAGGTGGCTCAATCAAAGATTGAGCCACCTGTGCTGACGCAGGGATATCCAGAAACCCTGTCGAGGGGGGCTCGAGGACTGGATTTGTGCGCCCCTGATATAGAGCATGATGTGAAATGAAGGCGTCTGCACATATTCCTGCCCCAGGTAATTTGCATGTACAGAAACATTCTTGTGTAAGATAATTAGCGAGTCGTACACGCAGCAGCTGCTGGCTCTGTCCCCACCACCTGTTCCTAATACGTATAGCTTTATTTATATAGCACCAGCCAGGTACATAGCGCTTTATTATAATACAGAATGGAACAGGTGGAAAACATATCCCACGATTACCTTCCATCCCCAATGAAGGTTGCCATGTGTCACAAAGGATTTGGGAGCCGTGCTCCCATCCCCAATAGCATCCACACGCCAGGCTTAGCAGCCTTCTCCAACACATTTTCACAAGATACATAAAGAAGGTCACTTAACGGCTGATTGGAGCCAAGACCATTGATAAGTTGTTTTAATCAAGATTTCTTGTTTACCTACTGTAGCTCAACCCCGTAATAACGCGATCCGTTACAACGCGAATCCGCTTATAACGCGATGAAAGCACGGCTCCCAATTTTCGTATTTATGAATACTTTAAACCCCGATTATTGGTGTCTTGAATACTTTATTCTACAATGCATACAATTGTACCTTATTTCTAACGGCAACTGCTTATAGCGCGATGTGATTCTTTGGACCCCAAGCACAGGGTTATAAGGGGGTTGCGCTGTATTTGGGGACTGACCTTTTCCTTAACCAATTAACTATGTCTACTGCCAGCACTGAACAGGAGAGCCCAGGCTTAGCAATGCATCACAGGACCAAAAACTAAGCAAAAAGCGGGAAAACGCAGAAATTCAAAGCACTTTGGAAAAGATGCAATCGCCTTGTTGCTTTTTCCGTTTTTTATTGATCTAGTCCTGACCTGAATAACAGCCAGATTCTTAGGCTTTTGACCACAGCAAAGGGATTGAAGATCTATTTATTCACTGGTTTGCTTGGTCGAAAGCCCGTTTTGTTAAGAAATGCATCATTAAATCGCTTTATGTTTCTACAAGTTGTTATTCACAGATTTCATGCACAGTAATGAGCTGCTGCTGGCTCTTCCGACAGTGAACAGACCAAGAAAATAAAGGCACATGGGAGCAGAACGGGACGTCTGACCTGCACAGCTCACTGACTCACGCTTTTGGTTGAACAAAATCTTCCTCATTGATGATAATTTGGCTCTGTGCATGAAGCAGCTCTGTATGATAATGAAGCTGGGGGAGTGGGATCATCCATATACTGATATCGGGAAAACGGCACGCGGGAGCCATGCAGAGAATCAGCTGCAGAATTAATCAGTGTTTTAGGGCTGATGAAGCACAACACTGTGTGAAACGCGTTGCGAAAGCCCTACGGTGCAGCTAGAAGTCAGCCCACAGGTGTACCTACCCCCAGCTGTCCCATCAACAACTAGAGACCCTTCGGCACGCCGGAGTGAGTTTCTCTGGGAAACCGGCATTTGAGGCGGGCTACTATTCACGGGTCCTGCGAGAAGCTGCAACCCGGAAGTAAGAACTATATGGTGCTGAGCCAGGCAGCCCCAGCACGTGGGTCTACCTTGTAAGCCTCTGCACCATCTCTTTATGCCCAGGACACCACCAGGACTGTTTCCTCTGCACCTTAATACTGGATGTACTTACCCCTATATGTAAGTTTTTATTGTTACTACTACTAACATGTTTTAATTAAATCTTGACCCTCGGTGCGCTTTTGTGTTTTATTCCCTGCTGTTGCCCGCGTTTGGAGCCATCCTGCGACGGGACCTGTGGAGGAGGGGTGCCTTCACATCACATCAGCTGCAAGAGGGAAGAGTTGATCCACAAAACAAAGGAAGTCCTTCAAAGCTCCGCGGTTTGACTTTCTTATCTTCGTTTCTGATAACAAGTCTGCTCCCCGAATGCACGAAAACACTACAATCTGTGCCGTGTCATTATCATTCTATGTGACATTTCTCCGTCCCAAAGGAAGTCCGACAAATCTGGAAATAATCTGGTTTCAAATGAGCAGGAGCTTTGAAGGACGTGTACGAAAATATTCACCATATCTTAATCAAATACTGAACTGCAAAATCTTCACGTTGGGGGAAAAGGCTGGCATTATTGGGGTCTCCTACATATAAAGTATATACATGTATGTCTTTATTTATATAGCGCCATTAATGTACATAGCGCTTCACAGCAGTAATACACGTGACAAGCATATAAATGTAATAATAATACAAACAACATATCATGGGAATAAGCGCTTCAGACATAAAAGTAACATTTCGGAAGAGGAGTCCCTGCTCTGATGAGCTTACAGTCTAATTGGTAGGTAGGGAGAACGTACAGGGACATTAGGAGGGCGTTCTGGTAAGTGCGTTTGCAGGGGGCCAAGATTAATGTATGCTTCAGGTGTATAGTATTAGCCACGGTGCTACTCATATGCTTCTTTAAGAAAAAGTGTGTCTTAAGGTGGGTAGAGAGGGTGTGTGACGATAGCCTGTCACAGGTATTAAGGTTACACAAATCACTGGGTTGAACTGAACGAGGCTTAGATATAATAAAGTATATTTATTCCTTTGGATAGGTGAACACACGAATAATACAGTAACAGACAAGAAGTACACTTACTTTGGGGTTGGGGAATGAGAAGTATGAAGCATAGCAATTCTCTCGCAATCAGGTAACAATTCAGATGATATCAGAAGACAAAGGATAAAGGGTGAACAACAGTTTATATAAACCTTGTGTGACCCTATCCTTAACATTGAGTACAGTGTGGATGGTCTTCATTAACTCTAGCCACTCATATAACGTGGGGACACATTTTGACACATGCCCCCCTGCTTTGTCGGTACATGCGCAGTAGAGCTCTGGGTCTAATTTCTGTAACCCCTCCTCTGGAAGCTGAATGCAGACTAGTCTACCAGATTGGACTCCTGGCAGGATATTATTTGTTGTGAGGTGTGAAACGGGAACACTTGAAGACTGCTGCTGGTTTGAGTACTCTCCGCCCTCATGCAACAGTGGAGAGTGACCAAAATCCTTTGAACCATACTTAAGTCCTAGACATTGGGTCGCCTTTCTGGCCATATGCTAACCCTGGTATGCAAGGAATTTCCTCGGGTTTTACCCATACCTTGGAACACAGTAGAAAGATAAAACATAAACATATTAAAATATCAGTTCCGTTGGGTCCAGCCGGTCCCAAACTCCCCAGTTCTCAATGCCGGAACTGGGACACCCTATGGTCCAATGCATTTGCGAGCTTACGACCTTCATAACCGGAGATACACAAATACACTTAAAACCGTTTCACATTTTAATACAAAAATCTCCGCTGTTAATTAAATCACGGTTTTTTCACTAAATCTCCAATTGAAAACAACTGGCTCCGCCGCCATAGACTTTCATGGCAAAACCGCCGCCGCTGGGGCTATGGGAATCCCCGCCATAGACTTTCAACGGGCGCCGCCGCCGTTGAAGTCAATGGGGGTTTTCCGTCGTAGGCGGTCAATGGAGATTGGGCCGCCATGAGTCTATGGGAAAAGTCCCAACTTCTCAGGGGGTCCAAACTCCGTCGGGTTGGTCAAGAGGTCAAGGATGGTTCTGCAGCAGGATGCCGGGAGCTAGTGACTACAGATAACCCCAAACCGATCCTCTGGGCCCTCCGGAACCGGAGCTATGGATTACCAAATTTCAGCTTTTGACACTTGAGCCGTTTCCTGAGCACGTTTCTGCTGCCGCCGCCATTGGAACCTATGGCGCGACCCGCGTATTCCTCGCGTTGAGCCTCTTCTCGGGTTCGTGACCGGGTCTTGGGGGTCCAGGGACAGTGACCTGGTGTGGTCGAGTGGGGGGGAGGTCTAGGAACTAGGGGCAGAAAGAATTTTATTTTCTAGGTGCTCTAGAACTGTTTATTCCCATGCCACTTGTTGAACCTTGACTAAGTGATCAAACTCTCCTATTGAAAATGTATCCGCTTTGCGGTTAAGCGGTTTTGGACACTGGCCTACGAGCCCCAACAAAGGTGCCCAGCCAATTAATCGTTCCTGGTTGTTGGAAGATCGATCTTTTCTTTCGAGGATTCTCATATGAAGCCAATGGGTAAAAAAGCGGAGAGGAACCGGACGTGTCGGTGGGAAAAGGTGCCGGAAACAGTTGATGGACCCGGGTGTTAAGGATGGAATGACTAGGCGGCCAGGGAGAGATGGCGGAACAACGCGGAACAGAGACTCCACCCGCCCCGCTATTCCTCTTCGGGACGCCATCTGCCTGGTCCTTTCTCAGGAAACAGGATACCCTCAAAAGCAAGATTCGCCATTGAACTTGAAAAGATGAAAAAACCATTGAACAAGTCCTCAATGGCGGCCCTTGGGTTATGGAGAGCCTTGCACCAACCACACAAGGGGCATGACCAATTCCCCGGAGTTATTTGTTTTGCCTTTGACAAAATAGCCTTGAAAAGGCGGGAAGGAAATTACACAAAGGGCGCTTTTTTTATGGAGTAAGCAAGAAAACAAACTATTAACCCCTCATTGTGCTCCCCGTAGATGGATCCTAGTGGGGTGTTTGTTGAGGGCCACAAGTTGTGGATTCTGGCAGACCCGGTTAAAACAGATGTTACAATAAAAACAGGGGGGCCTTCGGGAAACAGGGGAATACACATTTACCATGTCCATAACAGACAGGGTTAATCACATTTCTGGACCCTTCAGCTCCAGTTAATCCCACTTCAATCTCCCTGTAGGGTCAGGGGAAGGTGCCAAATGGGTGTAACCCTCTCTAATACCGGGCACCCCCTCTCTCCCTCACAGGGTGCGTAGTCGGGGGCATTGAGGGGAAGTGCATTCCAGATGGGTCGGCGTAGTGACATTATGTATCTCTACTATTCTTTCTGGAAAGCACTGTATGTCTGCGTCCCTAGCGGCAACTCATGGTCCCTTGGCCTGCCGCCCCCGCACCTCTCATTGGCCTGAGGCAGAGTGACGGGCAAAAAAAACACCCACACACACACACACACACACACACACACACACACACCCCCCTCACACACACATCCCCCACCCCCCCCGCACACATACCACAACACCACCCCCTACACCATACAACACACAAACACCTCACTCTCCCCCGTCAGTTGGACCGCAGCTCACCTTCCACACAACCCCCCCCAACCCTCCTCTCCCGGTGCCCCTCAATCTTTCCCCACCTCACCCAAATCCCCCAACGCTCCGCAACATCCCCAGTCCGCACATCACCTCACCGTGCGCCCGCGCCCTCCTGCTCAGCAGCAAACTCCAGGCTCCTCCCCTCGTGCGGCGGCCCGGGCCTCCTGCCTCTCCCCCTCACGTGCGCCGCTACCGGAGAGGGGAAGCGCGGCGGGGTACTACCCCTCACGTGCGCCGCTAACCGAAAGAAGAGGAAGCGCGCGCGGGACTCCCCCCTCACGCTGCTGCCGCTACGTACGCGAGGTGGAACGCGGCGCGGGACTCCCCCCTCCTTGCGACGGTCCCGGACGGAGGGGAAGCGGGCGCGGGTCGTCCTGCCACTCTTGCCCCCCCCAGCTTCCCGAACTCACCTCCTGGCCCAGCCGCTGCCCACGGGTCAAGGTAAATTAAGCACCCACCGTCTCCCACCCACCACTGATCACCCAGTCACCCACCCCACACACCCCACCAGTCACATTCACCCAGTCACCCCCCACCCACTCAGTCACACCCACTCAGTCAACAACCACCCAGTCACTTTCAACCCAGTCACCCACCCACTCACTCAGTCACCCACCCACCCACTCAGTCAAGTCAAAAGTCACCCACCCACACAACCAGTCAAAAACCAGTCACCCAACCAGTCATCCCCCCACCCACCCAACCCACCCAGTCAAGTTACCCACCCAGTCAACTACACCCCACCAGCACACCCACCCCACACCAGTCCCACACCAGTTCACCCAAAGTCACCCCACCACCCATCACCCATCAATGACCACCCACCCACCCAGTCAAAGTCAAGTGTCACACCCACCCAAACCCACCCACCCAGTCATCCCCCCCCCCCGTCAGTCACACCACCCACCCACCCAGTCAGTCACCCACCCACACCCAGTCAGTCACCCACCCACCCAGTCAGGCACCCACCCCACCAGTCAGGCACCCCAGCACCACCCAGTCACCACCCACCCAAGCACACCCCCCAGTCCCACCACCCATGCAGTCACCCACCCACCCAGTCAGTCACCCACCCACCCAGTCAGTCACCACCCACAGTTCATCACCACCCATCCCCAGTCACGTCACCCCCCACCGTCACCCACCCCCAGTCGACCCACCCACCCACCCAACCCATCTACCTCACCCCCCCGTCAGTCTCCATCCACACCCCAGTCAGTCTCCCACTCCCCACCCAGTCAAGTCTCCCCACTCACCCACCCAGTCAGTCTCCCACCTCACCCCACCCAGTCAGTCTCCCACCAGCAGTCTCCCACCTCAGTCTCCCACGTCTCCCACCCAGTCAGTCCCACCCAGCAGTCTCCCACCCAGTCAGTCTCTCCCCCTCAGTTCCCATTCCACACCCATTCAGTTTCCCACTCACCAACCATTCAGTTTCCACTCACCCACCCATTCAGTTTCCCACTCACCCATTCAGTTTCCCACTCACCCATTCAGTTGTTCCCACTCACCCATTCAGTTTCCCACTCACCCATTCAGTTTCCCACTCACACATTCGTTTCCCACTCACACCCATTCAGTTTCCCACTCACCCACCCATTCAGTTTCCCCACTCACCCACCCATTCCAGTTTCCCTCACCCACCCATTCTGTCCCACCATCACCCTCAGTCCATTCATCCACATCATCCATATCCACCATTCATCTCCCATCACCCACCCATTCAGTCTCACACTCACCACCCATTCAGTCTAACACTCACCCACCCATTCAGTCTCACACTCACCCACCCATTCAGTCTCACCCAAAACCACCCACCCAGTCACTGACCCCACCCACCACTACGACCCCACCACCCACTCACCGACCCCCACCCACCCACCGACCCCACCCACCCACTCACCGACCCCACCTACCCAATCACTGACCCAACCCAGTCAACCGACCCACCCACCCACGACCCTGACACAAGTGCACCCAGTCACCTACCCACCACCGACCAAGTACCCACCCACCCAAAAGTCACACCCACCCACCCACCAACCAGAGTCACCCACCCCGACCCAAACACCCACCCACGACCCAAAGTAACCCACCCACCAACCCAAGTCACCCACCCCCCACCGACCCAAAGTCACCCACCCACCGACAAAGTCACCCCACCCCCGACCCAAAGTCACCACACCCACCGACCCAAGTCACCCACCCCACCGATCCCAAAGTCAAACCGACCCAAGTCACCCACCCAGTCCACCGACCCAAAGTCACCCACTCAGTCACCAACCCACCCACCCACTCAGTCAAGTGTCACCCACCCACCACACAGTACCCACACACTCAGTCAACTCAGTCACCCACCTAGCTGTCAAGGGGGGGGGGAAGCCTAACCCTGTCGTACGCCCCCCCCCCCCCCCCCCCCCCCCCCCCCCCCCCCCCCCCCCCCCCCCAAATTACATCCCGGGCAACGCCGGGTCTCTCAGCTAGTATAGTATATATTCAGAAAATGGCTAAATAGCTGATCCCCGGCTCTGGAATGGCTGAAGCGTTTCTTCTCCTGTTGGGTGTGAGCCGCGTTATTAAACTTCAGGACGCCGTTCTTTAATTCAGAGTAAATTGCATTTGCTCTAGTTCCGTTTACAATTAAGCTTTTGCCAACACAAATTTTTAGCAGCAATTCCGCCTAAATAAGCCCCCCCTTTTTATACAGCACAGGTACCAGGGCTCCCTCGGAAGCTGAATCACGTACATTTCAGCTCTAGAGATCCTCCCGGTATTCAAGGTACACTCCGTGTGTTTACCGGTGTTTCCTTACAGGGATTTAATTGGCCATCCAATAGGAAGCTGCACCTAAGAACAATGCAGCTTCCTATTGGCCCATGAGACCCACGAGATTTGGTGGCCATTGTATCTCTATTGCTGGGACATTAAACACCGCCAGCTCCGGGGGACTTCCCGGTTTCCATGTTGTGCAAAAATAAAGCCGGGCAGGATTGTGGCTTTAATTACCAAACAAAGGCTAATAACTGAAAAGATTAAATATGGCCAAGTGCTTTCAGTTACTTACTGAATGGGAACACTGGCTAGTTGAATGACGAACCTTGGCACAAAGGTTTGGCCTGATGAAAGACACCGGAAGTCATGACTATCTTCCGGGTCAGACCCCACCCCCCTGCAGCCGCCATCCCGCTCCCTCCTCCACTCACCTCCGCACGCCCGCCCTGTGCCCCCCCTACACTGCTGCACCCAGCTGCCCCCCCTAACCACCTCTCCAGTGCTCCAATACTCTAGTCCAGTGTTCAACAACCAGGGTTTCTTGAACATCCCATAAGGGTTCCCCGGGCGTCCCTAAAGGGTTCCCTGCAGATTTCACGTCATTTGAAAATTGTACCAAATACAGAAGAATTTACAATGCATCTGATCTCAGACGCGGTATTAGAGAGGGTTGGGGTTCCTTACAATGCATCTGATCTCAGACACTGTTAGAGAGGGTTGGGGTTCCTTACAATGCATCTGATATCAGACACTGTTAGAGAGGGTTGGGGTTCCTTGCAATGCATCTGATATCAGACACTGTTAGAGAGGGTTGGGGTTCCTTACAATGCATCTGATCTCAGGCGCGGTATTAGAGAGGGTTGGGGTTCCTTACAATGCATCTGATATCAGACACTGTTAGAGAGGGTTGGGGTTCCTTACAATGCATCTGATCTGAGACACTGTTAGAGATGGTTGGGGTTCCTTACAATGCATCTGATCTCAGACACTGTTAGAGAGGGTTGGGGTTCCTTACAATGCATCTGATATCAGACACTGTTAGAGAGGGTTGGGGTTCCTTACAATGCATCTGATCTCAGGCGCGGTATTAGAGAGGGTTGGGGTTCCTTACAAAGCATCTGATTTCAGACGCGAGGGTAGGGGTTCAGCAGAATTTCAGAAAATGATAGGGTTCATTGGCAAAAAATAAAAAATTTTAAAAGTTGGAAACCACTGCTCTAGTCTTTGAATACATTGTCTATCTCCCAAGATTTGTATGTGCTTGCTATGATATTTTTATAGCTATTTCCACTAGTAACAGTGTGTTACAAAGAAGCAGTTGACAGTGTTTACCTAATGAAACACTGTATAAAACATTATACAGTTACATATTAAATAAAACAATGTGAAGAAATCTGAAATCAATTAAATGTGACTAGATATTAACTGGCAGCTCCGTTGGTTATTAAGGGAGAAAGTGTAACTTGCCATGAGATCATATCTCAGATAAGGGCTTGGAGTTGTGGGTGATAGAAGCCGATATGCACAATGCGTTGCGACCTGTCTGCTAGAAACAAGACTAAGGATGTAAGGCACATCTCAACGCCTCTTAAAGCTGGCGAGTCCAGCAACACAGTGCAAAGCCGTACCCTCTGGCCCCTTCTAGAAGGGGTTAAGCAGCCTTGGTCTCCATTCTACAAATACAAATTATTCTATCACCATTTTTGCTGGATTACTACCACAGGGTCATGAAATTGTGTATTATTTATCCAGCAGAGTGCATAGGACCCCCGGCATGTCCAGGAGGGAACACATGACGTGACCAGGTCCCGATGCTGGAAACTGAAAAGGAGGAGGCTCATCACCCCTTAAAAAAAATAAGCAATATATCTATGAAGTACCGGGTAGGTCATAAGGGCACTGCAAGGGTTAACAATGGTCATAAAAATACCAATCACTGTATGACCCTTAAATCCTCTGCTTCTGCTAATTCCGTACTATTTCCTAAGGCAGATATGTGCAGTTTTCCCACTGAAAATCACTGGCAAAATGTTAAAATCTAATCATTTTTCAATGCATCAAAAATGACATTACAATAAGCTTGTGGCCCTTCTACTTTTAAAATGTTTTCTGGCCCTGTCACCGTCAGGAAACCAACCAGAATGTCTAGAAGCTGTAACTGTCCAACATGCTGCACGTGGTGGGATGGTCACTGCCCACCTGCACTGGCTGGAGACATGCGAGATATCGGGAACCTTCGGCATAACATTTTATTTCCGCAGCTCTCCGATGTGTGCACAGTGGGATCTGCACGGGGTCCAATAAAACCGGCTGGGGTAAAGTTCAATGGATGAGATCACCTTTATTCAATCTCCTGCTTTGTTCTCCACTGAGAGACGGGGAGGGCATTCACCCCGTGCGCAAACATGGCAGCAAACCACCGAGCCCACATTTTACACTTCACATGACTCGCAGGAAGGTTGCAACTGAAATCAAAGCGGCTACAATAGATACAAACTGTAATTCTCATATATATAGATATATATATCTATATATATATAATCAAAAAATAAATAGATGATACCGTTCTGTGGCTAACGAAATGCTTTTATTTGTGCGAGCTTTCGAGATACACTGATCTCTTCTTCCGGCGATGTTACAATGAATGAAGCAAGGATAACTTAAAACGTGTCATCTTGGATGTTATTGTGCTTCTCCTTCCCCAGAGTGAACACAGATAACATTCCAAGAGACACTGTTTTTAAGTTATCCTTGCTTCATTCATTGTAACATCGCCGGAAGAAGAGATCAGTGTATCTCGAAAGCTCGCACAAATAAAAGCATTTCGTTAGCCACAGAACGGTATCATCTATTTATTTTTTGATTATTGAAGCTCGGCTAACACGGTACTGATACCTCTACATGTATATATATATATATATAGATATATATATATATATTAAATGTGCGTCACCGGCAGGGATAGTCTTCTTTGGGACCTTTCTATCGCTCCGCCTCAGATGCCAAAAATACATTGCAAGAGACGTATTGTGCCGGCAAAATTGAATGTACAGCACTGCATGCACTGGCATCGCTGTATAAGAAATGGAGTAAATTGAATACTAGACTGCTATGGAAAACAAATAATACCAGCACCCCCCAAATAGCCTTGTCATTTATTAGTTACATTCTACATTGTGATTCTAATAACTAAAGAGACATTTAGTGGCAGCTTTTGATCCCAAAACATATTTAAGCCGCCAACCCAGCCAAGGTAAACTCCATTTTAGCCGATACCTGCACTAATATTTCTTATTGTCTTGTGGACTAAGCGTTGTGAAATATGTGAAATGGCCTAAAGGGTTCAAAGGAAGCCTAATGCTTTCTGTGATTCAGCGCAATTAAATCAGATCTAAAATTCCCTCTGCACTATGAAGGAAAAATAGTAAGTGCACAAGTTCCTTGGTGAGAATGATATAGATATATTACAAATATAAATCAGTGAATATATAGTCACACAAAGATATCAGTTGAAGAAGTAAACCATTGGATGTTCCCTTGTCAGGAATCAATATGATCCAATGAAGCAGCAGACAACTCCAATTCTCAAGGGCCATCAACAGGTCAGGTTTTCAGGATCTCTCTGCATCAGCACAGTTGGCTCAATCAATGGCTCAGTCAACGACTACATCATCTGTGCTGAAGCAGGGACATCCTGAAAACCTTGCTTGTTGGTGGCCCTTGAGGATGGAGTAGCCAGCCCCTCTCTAATGCAAGTAAAGAGCTATAAGTGCAATACATTATTATATTGACAGATATGGAATATCATTTGTAGATGTTCAATATTAGAAAACACTATTTGGACATATCAATCTCTAAATGTACAAATCAATAAATAAAATAAACTACATATTGAAGATATAGATATATATATATATATAGTGGTCGACAAATCACCAAAAAAATCTACTCGCCACCTAGTACCACACGTGTGCTGCTTGGGCCAATATATATATATTGTGAATTACTTGCAACAACAAAAAAATGTTAAAATGTGAAAAGGTGTAAAAACTAGAAATGTGTACAGTGTAAACTGTGAAAAACAAATACTCTGGATATAACAACAACTGCAAGAACCCGGCGGCTGTAACTAGGACTAACCTAATCCAAAAAACTCCACCTAAAAAAACAACAAAAAAGCACCTGTTCCATAATAAATTATATTTGAAAATGTAATCTATATTTTTATCACATTTTCAAATAGAATGTATTATGGAACCGGCGCTTTTTCTATGTATGTGTACAAATGGTTTTATTACAGGGATCAGCCTTTTAGTCCTATTACACCAGCAGAATGAGGTTAACTATACACCTATAACGTAACGTAGGGGGCTCCACTCCAGCCTTCAAGCCCCCCAACAGGTCAAGTCTTCAGGATATCCCCGCTTCAGCACACGTGCCTCAATCAGACGCTTAGTTTTCAACTGAGGACTGGAGTTGAATGCCCGTGGTGTAATGTATCAGTACAGTAAGACTAGATAAAAACGTTCAATACCTTTAGAGATTATGCTGCTAGGAAAAGGGAATCGGCTATACATTAAATGGAAAACAAATAAAAAACCCTGCACTTCTCCTATATCGGCTGCCAATTTATAGGCTTGGCTTGCAGCTAGTATCTATGGGGGGCTGGAGAAGGAGGGGGGGAGGAGAAAGAGGAGGGGGGGAGGAGAAAGGAGGAGGAGAGGATAAGGGAAGGAGTGGGGGGGAGTGGGGGCAGGAGTATGGGGTTGAGAGGAGGAATGGGGGCGGAGGCGAGGAGGAGGGGGGAGAAGGAGCCAGGGTGGGCTAGGGATTGGGGAAGTGGAGGAGAGAGGAGGGGGGTCTATGTTGAGTTGGTGCATGATTGGTGTACGACTATATGTTTATTTTTGAAGCAGTGGTGGGGGCGTCCTTTTTGCTTACTTTCTCTCGCTTTCTTATTGTTCCCGCGTTTTCTTCGTGTTCCTTTTACCTTCGTTGTCCCTTTGTTTCTGCGTTGTCCGTTTTTCTTTCCTTTTCCTTTTTGCCCCTCTTTGCTGCTCTTTGTTTCCTTTGCTGTCCCCTTTTTTTCTTTTTGTTTCCTAGATTGGTGGTTTGCAAATATCGTGTAAGGCTCAGAGGGAGGTCAAAATACTGGTTAGCAACTGAATGAGTTTAATATGTAACACAGCTAACAATAGTCGAGCATGCCTGTCTAGTAGGAAGTCACAGCTGGTGTGCTAAGTGAACTACGACTGAGGCAGACTTGTAACGGAGGCAGGTGCGTTGTGAACCCAGACACAAGAAGCACACACTTCTCTTGTGACACAGAAAACACCGTGCTGCCGTGTTGTGCAATGGTACCACGTCTCATACCACTGTAGCTATGGCGGGCGGGGCGGTACCCCTCCTTCCTGCTGCCAAATAGACTCACGGCCAAGCCTCACCCGCAACCGATCTGGCAGTGAACAGGTTAATATATTACCCACCGCCTCCATGCACTTAACAACATGAGCTTCTCAGCAGCCCCAGAACGCCTCCCCCTATAATACGACCTTAAACAGACTTAACGATGTAGTGCTGTTACTGTCAACTTGGAGGAAGATTGCTGCTCAGTTTTTCTCGTTTTGTTGTGTGGTTCGAGACTTTTACCGCATCAATCCTTTTTCTGTTCTTTTTTAGTAGGTCTCCGCCGCTTATTTGGAGCCTGTCGTGGCGCATGATTCATTAGGGGGGGGGAGAGAACGTGTGACCGCTCAGGGTGAGGTGCAGGGAGGAGGGAGAACTTGTGACGATCGTCTCTGGGCCGCTCGGTGTGAGGGGGATGGTGGTTAGGGTGTTGTTGGCTATCAACTTGTTTGCACTTTACGCGTCTTGTCATTCTTACGTGTTTTTTGGTATGTTTCATACCCCATTCCGGGGAAGAGCCAAATTGACATGCTCCCGTCTCTGACGGCGGTGGTCGCTGTTTAGTAGCGAAGAAGTTCGTGTTGTGTCCGTTCTCATCTGGAACTAGAGGTGATTGTCCCTTTTGTTACTTGTGTCTCACACTTTGATTGTTATTGTATGTCTTTATTTTATAGCGCCAAAAGTGTTATCAGCGCTTCACAAAAATACAGTAGAGGAATTACACTAATCAATAAGTGGTCAGCAAAACTCAGACAATAGAAAGGAAATCATCCCTGCCCCCGAAGAGCTTACAATCTAAGAGGATAATGGGGTAGCTTACAGAGAACAGAGGATGAGGGAGTAAAGTGTGTAGATGCGCAGGGCCCTTGGCCACCCATGTTTGGTATGAGTGACTGAGTGTGGGGCATTCGTAAACCATTGAGGTGTCAGTCTCTTGGATGAGTCGGATTTGTGGGTGAGGTAACGGTTTCGGTCAGTCATTAAAATGAGAAATGTTAACACATTGTTCAGGGTAAGGATGCACGGGGCGTGGGCTGAGAGCCGGGGGGGGCGTGGTGAGATCGGGAACTGGGTGGAGGCATTGGGGCGTGGTTGGATATAGCCAGTGGGCCTTGGGATTAGAGGCCATGGGCGGCGTGATTTAGTATCAGTGTGGGGCGTTGGTTTAAGGCGGGTGTTCTGGTGGTTTCTCGCGCGTGTTATCTATGTTTATCTCTCATGGGGCAGTGGGTGATACAGGGGGCGTGGGTTGAGAGCGAGGTGGGCGTGGGTGAGAGCCGGGGGGCGTGTGGTGAGAGCAGGGGCGTGGGTGGAGAGCAGGGGGGGGTGGTAGAAGAAAGGGGGAGGCCGTTTGGTGGACAGGTGGGCGTGGGGGAAAAAAGAGCAGGGGGCGTGGGTGGACAGTGGGGGGCGTGGGTGAGAGCGAGCAGGGGGGGGCGTGGTGAGAGCAGGGGGGGGGGGCGGGGAGGGCGTGTTGAGAGCATGGGGCGTGGTGAGAGCAGGGGGCGTGGGTGAGAGCAGGGGGGCGTGGTGAGAGGCATGGGGGCGTGGGTGAGAGCATGGGGCGTGGTGAGAAGCAGGGGGCGTTGGTGAGGATGCGGGGGCTTGGGGTGAGAGCACGGGGGGCGTGGTTAGAGCAGGGGAGCGTGGTTGAGGGGAGCAGGGAAGCGTGGTGAGAGCGGGGGGGGTCATGGGGGGGGAAGGGGTGCGTGGGTGATAGCAGTGTGTGCGGGGGCCTTTTTGCAGATGAGCAGGGGGGGTTGCGTTGTGGCTTTCTGGTATCATCTTCCTCTTGTTGTCGTTCTAGCAGGGGGGCGTGGGTGAGAGCAGGTTATCCAGTACTCTTCGATTTCTTTAACAAAATGTTACCTTTATTTTTTGTTTACACCGCGGTATAGTATTTAATGCAATGCAAACAACAAAGTGGCGAGAGCAATGAAGCCAGATATGATTTGTCGCCGGGAATATCCTGCCCCAAGCACGGGTGGGGCGAAACCTTCAAATGCTACAAGCACAAAGGAAATATCCCCCATCTCAGCCTGGCTAACTGACGCAGCGGCGCTGCACATCGGCAACACGAAATCTCCCATTCCGTGGTCCATAATCATCATCATTTTTAGAGATAACACAACTGCCCCAGCTTTGTTCATTGCTATATTTTATCGTGAAACAAACATTTACAAATAGATATTATTTAAAAAAAAGTTACTGCAGGAGAGATAGATTACGCGCCGACTGGCAGGAGAGAGAGATTACACGCAGTCACTGCAGAGAGAGAGATTCCGCGCAACTGCCGGAGATAGAGTTACTCGCATACGGCAGGAGAGAGAGATTAACGCTCAGGACTGCAGGAGAGAGAGTATTACACGCAGACTCAGAGAGAGAGCTTACGCCAGACTGGCAGGAGAGAGAGATACGCTCAGACTGTACTGCAGGAGAGAGAGATACGCGCAGACTGCAAGGAGATAGAGATTACACTCAGACTGCAGGAGAGAGAGATACACGCAACTGCATGAGAGAGCGATTACACGCAGACGCAGGAGAGGAGATGTACACCTAGACTGCAGGAGAGAGGATTAACACGCAGACTGCAGAAGAAGATACACGCAGACTGCAGGAGGAGAGAGATACAATACGCAGACTGCATAGAGATAGATAACGCTCGAGCTGCAGGAGGAGAGAGATTACACCAGACTGCAGGAGAGAGAGATTATACGCTCAGACTGCACGAGCGATTCGCTCAGACTGGCACTAGAGAGGATTACGCTCAGACTGCAGTAGAGAGAGATACTCTCAGACTGCAGAGGGGATAGATTTACGGTCGCTCAACTGGCAGAAGGAGATTACGCTCGACTGCAGTAGGAGAGATCCGCTCATGACTGAGGAGTAGAGAATTACGCTCAGACTGCATGATAGAGAGTACGCTCAGACTGCAGGAGAGCGAATATTACAACGCAGACTGCAGGAGAGAAGATTACACGCAGACTGCGGAGAGAGAGAGTTAAACCTCAGCACTTCAGAGAGGATAGAGATTACAACGGGCGAGACTGCAGTAGAGAGATTACGCTCAGACCTGCAGTAGACAAGAGATTACCTCAGACTTCAGTATAGAGAATTACAACACATACTGCATTATATATAGATTACAAACTCCACGCGGAGATATATTTACACGCAGACTGCAAGGAGAGATTACGCTCAGACTTCAGGAGAGACTCGCGCAGACTGCAGCGATAGATCTTATGCGCAGACTGCACGAGAGTGATTAGCTCAGATGCACGAGAGACTACCGCAGACTCACGATAGATATATTACGCTCAGACTTCCAGGAGAGAGATATGTATGCGTCATCAGTAGACGCACGAGAGAATTAACTGCTCACCTGAACGAGAGACTACGGCGCGAGGAAACCTTTCATGAGATGAGATGATTACTCGCGACTGCAGGCGATAGAGATTATTACGCTCAGCTGCAGTAGAGAGAGATTACGCTCATACTGCAGGAGAGAGAGATTCCACTCAACTGCAGGGATAGAGAATTACACGCAGACTGAGGAGAGAGAGATTATTACAAGCAACCAGACTGCAGGAAGAGGATACAACGCAGACTGCGGAGAAAAAGAGATTACACGCAGACTGCAGAGAGAGAGAAGTACAACGCAGACTGCAGGAGAGAGAGATTACGCTCAGACTGCAGGAGAGAGAGATTACACGCAGACTGCAGGAGAGAGAGATTACACGCAGACTGCACGAGAGAGAGATTACACGCAGACTGCAGGAGAGAGAGATTACACGCAGAACTTGCAACGAAGAGATATTACACAACAACCGCATGACTGCACGGAGCGAGACTTACACGCAGACGCGGATGAGAGATTATGCTCAGACTGCAACAGAAGAGATTATATACCTCAGACGCATGGAGAGATAACGCTCAGCTGCAGGAGAGAGAGATTACGCTCAAACCTGCAGAACTGCAAAACGAGAGTCTACGCTCAACTGCAGGAGAGAGAAATCCTCTACAGACTGCACGACGAGACTATTACCTACGCTCATTACTGCATGAGAGATTACTCTCAGACTTCAGTCATAACTGCAGGAGAGAGGAGATTATTCAATGCCAGACTGCACAGAGAGATTAAACGCTCAGGACTGCACGAGAGAGGATTCGCGCAGACTGCAACGAAATTAGCTCGATAACTGCACGATGAGCTTGCTGCTCTGCCCATTTCTGACAGGTTTTGGGGTCCATAACCTGGATACAGGCAGTGGAGGAGGTGGCTTCAGTTCATTAAAACGCATCACATATTTAGAAGGAGAAGTGTGCT
>CM071575.1:46316978-46354478 GCA_036426205.1 Ascaphus truei
GGGGGCGTGGGTGAGAGCAGGGGGCGTGGGTGAGAGCAGGGGGGCGTGGGTGAGAGCAGGGGGGCGTGGGTGAGAGCAGGGGGGCGTGGGTGAGAGCAGGGGGGCGTGGGTGAGAGCAGGGGAGCGTGGGTGAGAGCAGGGGGGCGTGGGTGAGAGCAGGTGTGATCCAGTACTTCTGATTTCTTAACAAACATGTTACCTTAGTTTGTTTACACCCGGTATAGTATTGTATGCAATGCAAACATACAAAGTGCAGAGCAATGAAGCCAGAGAAGGATGTGGCTGCCGGGAATTCCTGCCCCAAGCACGGGGTGGGGAGAAACCTTCAAATGCTACAAGCAAAAGGAAAATATCCCCCCATCTCAGCCTGGCTACTGACGCAGCGGCGCGCACAGCGGCACACGCAAATCTTCCCATTCCGTGGTCCATAATCATCATCATTTAGAGGATAACCACACGGACACAGCTTTGTTCATTGCTATATTTATACGTGAACAAAACATATTAAAAAATATATATTATTTAAAAAAAAGTGTACTGCAGGAGAGAGAGATTACGCGCAGACTGCAGGAGAGAGAGATTACACGCAGACTGCAGGAGAGAGAGATTACGAGAGAGAGATTACGCGCAGACTGCACGAGAGATTACGCTCAGACTGCACGAGAGCTGCTGCCCATTCTGACAGGTTTTGGGGTCATAACCTGGAGACCGGCAGTGGAGGAGTGGCTTCAGTCTCATTACGCATCACATATAGAAGGAAGAAGTGCGTTAAACCCGTTTCAGCGTTATACCACAGTTACCACGTCCCACTATACCGCTTGCTTTTACATCTAGGTCTGAAGCGGACTCCCACATCACTGCAACATGCATGCATTTGTCATTCAGCAGTGACCCCAGCGCGGTGTGGGTTTTCATTGGTTACAGAGCTGCGGGGTGTTTTGTGTGTCTTTTCAGTAGAATTAATGCCACCTGCACATACAAGTGTAAGCATCTACTTTGGGTCATTCAAACCCTGTCATAACACCAGGTACACACTGACAGCTCAGGCCTGTAGGGGTTGTAGCTCGGTTCTCCAGGGCTCCCTCATACCTCATCGCATTGTTTACCAAGCATGCCGAGCCTTTTACTACTCTCTGCACAATTCCTACCTACGGCGCAATACATTGTAGTCTTTGTTCCCTCCTCCCACACAAAGCTGCCTTTTATGCTTCAATAACACGTTGGTCTTTCTGTAGAGAAAGCTTTTTATTTACTTGCGTGACCAGTAAAGGACCTTGATGTGAGGGGGGGGGGGGGGACAGAACAGGTTTTCCTGTGCACCGTGATCTCATTCACGGATACAATGCAGCTGTTTAAAGTCAACATTCTAGAATTCTGTGGAACGGGCCAGAGGCAAATCGCCTCAGGTGTCCTGATTCGCTAACGTAGACCACACATTATCCGAGACCGTAACTAGCAGATAAAGTATTCATGTATCCCACTTATACACTGCAGAGTTTAATACCCTGAACAATATGGGTGTGCTGAAGCGGACAATCGTATTTTAGGAACCTTTATGATTGGCCCTAGAATAGAATTAAATGCCATATTTATTATGCAGTGCCAAGTTATAAGACTCCTTGTGGCCAATTCAAAGTGGTCTTATGGCTTAGAACCACTTAACTAAATATGGACTTGAAAGGAAAGCCTTATAAATCGTACAAGCGAGAGAGCAGAGAGGTACACTAAATGGTACTCATTCCTGCCCAAATTCAGCGTTTGGCTCGGTGAAAGGCCCGAGAGTAATTGATACAGCCGCTCATATCGCACAGGGATGTGTGCTCCTTTTTCAATGAAAATAATACTACATTTGAATGCAAAATAAGATGTTAAAGTGGCATGTCCATCAGATCACTACAAAATAAGCAGCCCTGAAAGATAACTTTTTTTACAGAATGAAGTCGTGACAAGTTGACACGCGTGTCCCACTATTCTAGTGTGAAGAAACCTTTATAAAACGTGTGTGTGACACCTGGGAACCCCCACACAAAACACATGGTTGGCTGGGCGTAGGACACTGGGATCAGAGCATGGTGTAGCGATTACAACGTGGCAGCTCACCTTGCATGTAGGACTCAATCCTCCGAATGAGATCGTAGGACCTGGAGCGGTCCAGCAGGGTTCTTATGGCGGGCAACGGGTCCAGGATGATTGTTTCTGGGTGAGCGTCAATATAATCCTGTTAACAGCAAGAAAACACTGATTGGGAACGACACAACAGAAAGTCAGTCCTCTCTCACCTGCAGTATTGTCCGGGTGGCGTCTCGCTCATTCCCAGCGCACACGGACAATTTGCTACAGTCACAATCATTCTATTAAATGTGCAAGCCTTTCCAAATGTATGTTATTACTTTTTAATTACCCACAGGAGGAAAGTGCTTAAAACAAGTATTTCATGAATTTATTAGAAGTAATAATAAGCACAATACAGGTGCGCACATTAATACAAGAGCTATATAGAAAATCAATCCCCAAAACCCCTATTTGTTTACCCTTTGAAAAACCTGGTGCCATAATCTGCTCGAACTTTTCCGCCTGTACTCTTGGAGAAATATCTCCCCAATGAATGGAAGGTTATAAAGAATAAACAGTCACACCTTTCCCTAAATGGAAAAATGACATGTCCTGCAGACATCTCTAAACTGTTTTCACAGATGAGGCTGACGGCTCTCAAATTCCTTTTACAGTAAAAAGTTGAAATCAACAAATAAAAAGAAAAGTGTGTTCTTTACCATTGAATACCATTTGGAAAACATGCAATAAGTTAAATGTTTCCAAGAGAAAATGATACGCTTGAATGTTTAGTTCTGATGACTACGGAACTTTCTTCCTATCGTGGACAAGAGCCAGAGAACATTCTAATTCTAGAACAATCCTAATATTAAGAATGATATTAAAACCAAGACGACATGAAAGGCAGTCTGTGCTTTCATCCTGCGAGGTAACAGACCCAATTCCGACTTGCCAGAAGGTGATCCGTTTAGCCTCTGCCATAATACATTAAATATTAATCTATTGTACGGAATATAGGTCAGGGACACAGCTAAGCTGATCCAAAGTCAGAGGAAACAATGAGGCTTATTCATTAAACTCTGATAGTGTCGATCAGGGCACTAAACCACGGAAACATCCACTGACTTCAATGAATTTAAACAAGACCACATACTTCTCCAAAATACAAGATTTCCATTTCTAGACCATCTTACAACCAGTGCAATATTTTCTGTGCGAATTAAATAATTAAAGAGCTGGCACCATTCATGGCTTGGCACATGTTCTGAACTCTCCACTTTGCAAGACCTGCGTAAATTGGTACCCGGTGATGCTCAAATACCACATAGATTCCCTAGATTAGGTGTATGCCCTCTTCACAAATGCAAGGCACTGCGATTACAGATCCTCCTGGCAAAGAAAGGGTTAATGGCAAAGACCATTTTGATATATTTGCATCATAAATGTACTTGTGATAACAGTGCAGGGATATTTGCAATCAGGGTTTCAGAGGATTAGTGAAGTTTACATTCATGGGTTTGTATGTATGTATGTATGCATGTATGTATGCATGCATGTATGCATGTATGTATGCATGTATGCATGTATGCATGCATGCATGCATGTATGCATGTATGTATGCATGCATGCATGTAAGTAAAAGAAAAAATAAATGGTTTCTTCCTTCAGCGTAGTATTTTAATGGCTGCACTTTTATATAAAACGCTGATAGAGAGAAGGTACCGTGTTAGCCCGTAGAGTGCACAGAACGAAAGTAAGGTGGAAGTGATACCTGTAATGGCCAACTAGCGGTTTAAAGAGTGCTAGCTCTCAGGGCCACGAAGGTCCCTTCTTCATGCAGATGTTTATGGCATGTTCTTTATACAGGGCTCATGTCCTAGTACAACTGGATATACAGATGTAAATTAATGTGATGTAAAGTGATAAAGCAATGCAAAAAAAAAAAAAAAGGACATATATAAAGGTGTCAGGGATTAGCGGGAATGTGCCACGGATTAGCTGGAATGTGTCACGGATTAGTGGGAAGGTGTCACGGATTAGTGGGAATGTGCCACGGATTAGCTGGAATGTGTCACGGATTAGTGGGAAGGTGTCACGGATTAGCGGGAATGTGCCACGGATTAGAGTGAAGGTGCGAGACGTCTGGGCCATGGGAGCAGGAGACTGTACATAGCACATTTGTATTAAAGTGAAGATACAATGCGTTTATACAGCATCAATCCTCTACCTCACTGCTGGGCAACCTGCGGCCCCCGTGCTTCACCTGCTGCCCCCCCAACCACTGGCCACGCGAGCAGCCTGCTCTCCCCTGTGCACAGGGAGCGGAGATGTTGCTGAGGGGGCGCGGGGGCGGGGGGAGAGGAGGAAGAGAAAATAGCTGGTCCTTCCCACTTCCCAAACTGTGGAATGACCACGTTAATCCCTGGTTCCCAGTGTAAGGAGAGGAGCGGGAGAGTATTCACCTGCGCACCGACATTAAGCAGCGGACAGGAGGGGACAGGGAGCAGCTCCCACCCACAGCTGCAATGTCTCTTGAGGTATATCATGTTGCCCACTGCTCTACGTCAGTTAATTCCTGTATTATTTTTTATTACAGCATGGGAGCCGGGGGTCCCCCCTGAGCCAAAACAGCACCATTTTCAGATCTGGGGGCTCCACGGTTCCTGAGAAACTGGTGCAGTTATCGGGTTTAAATCTCCCTCAGAGGAAACAAAATGGCTGCCGAATCTCAGAACAACAGGAAGTGGCAACATCGATTGTGGCTTCCCGCTTAAAAACTAGGAAATAACACCAGTAACTTCGCCAGTATCTCAGGAACGGGGACGGGAGGAGACGGCAAACAGAGACAAACGTTGTACTTTACACCTAAGTTACAAGCATCACAATTAGAACGGTGGGACCTCTTTTTCCTATTATTACATAACGGACACTGGAGACAAATAATGAGGAGCAAAAACTCGTCAAAGTGAATTGTAGAATCCAAAACGTTTTGACCTCCCAGTCACAGCACGATTGATGCAAACAAAGCAAATTACTGGAACGCCAACACAAATGTGGCTGGAAATGAAATAGTTCTTATTTTTTTGCTTGGCAAATCCCTGGGTAAAAAGGTTGAACAAGCAGCTCTGACAGGCGTCCGAAAGAGAGGAAGGCATTTTCTATAAAAAGCAAATAAATATTTACTTGCAGCACTGAACCAATGACAGAGCCGGTAATCCGCAGGCATGGGAAGTGTCATGTTCTGGGCACCGGAACGGTCCGGAGGTTTATCACAACTTACAGGATGCACGCCGTGTGCTGCCGCTAACACTTCTACCCACCTCCGTGATCACGGTCACAATTATTTTCACTTTGCCCTCCCTCTGATACCCAATTTATCAGCAGGGCCCTCATTACCTGTAAGTCCTTATTTGATCACGCTTCTCCCCCATACCGCACTGCATAATGTTGGTGCATCTACTATATATTTCTGAAAGCACTGTATGTCTGCGTCCCTAGCGGCAATCTCATTGGTCCCTTGGCCTGCTCGCCCCCGCACCTCTCATTGGCCTGAGGCAGAGTGACGGGCAAAAAAACACACACACACACACACACACACACACACACACACACACACACACCCCCCCCCCCCCAGCTTCCCGAACTCACCTCCTGCCCAAGCCAGATGCCACGGGGTCAAGGTAAGTCACCCACACACCCACCCAGTCACCCACACACCCACCCAGTCACTTTCACCCACTCAGTCACCCACCCACTCAGTCACCCACCCACCCACTCAGTCACCCACCCACCCACTCACTTAGTCACCCACCTACCCACCCACTCACTTAGTCACCCACCCACTCACTTACTCACCCACCCACTCACTCAGTCACCCACACACCCACCCACCCAGTCACCCACACACCCACCCACACACCCACCCAGTCACCCAGTCACTTTCACCCAGTCACCCACTTTCACCCAGTCACCCACTCACTCAGTCACCCCTGCACCTAGCACCATAAAGCATCGCTGTGCTAGAACAAGCCTCAAAACCACGGAATCCCGAGGCATGGAGAGACCCCTGCACCTACCACCATAAAGCATCGCTGTGCTAGAACAAACCTTAATACCACGGGAATCCCGAACCATGGAGAGACCCCTGCACCTAGCACCATAAAGCATCGCTGTGCTAGAACAAACATCAATACCACAGAAATCCCGGGGCATGGAGAGACCCCTGCACCTAGCACCATAAAGCATCGCTGTGCTAGAACAAGCCTCAATACCACGGAATCCCGGGGCATGGAGAGACCCCTGCACCTACCACCATAAAGCATCGCAGTGCTAGAACAAGCCTCAATACCACGGAATCCCGAAACATGGAGAGACCCCTGCACCTAGCACCATAAAGCATCGCTGTGCTAGAATAAACCTCAATACCACGGGAATCCCGAACCACGGACAGACTCATGCACCTAGCACCATAAAGCATCGCAGTGCTAGAACAAACCTCAATACCACAGGAATCCCGGGGCATGGAGAGATCCATGCACCTAGCACCATAAAGCATCGCTGTGCTAGAACAAACATCAATACCACAGAAATCCCGGGGCATGGAGAGACCCATGCACCTAGCACCATAAAGCATCGCTGTGCTAGAACAAGCCTCAAAACCACGGAATCCCGGGGCATGGAGAGACCCCTGCACCTAGCACCATAAAGCATCGCTGTGCTAGAACAAACCTTAATACCACGGGAATCCCGAACCATGGAGAGACCCATGCACCTAGCACCATAAAGCATCGCTGTGCTAGAACAAACCTTAATACCACGGGAATCCCGAACCATGGAGAGACCCCTGCACCTAGCACCATAAAGCATCGCTGTGCTAGAACAAGCCTCAAAACCACGGAATCCCGAACCATGGAGAGACCCCTGCACCTAGCAGCAAACCATGTGAAATGTTGTGTGTTTTTTTAAATAAATCACTTCCCTAGTATTAGATAGTGACTGTTTTTGTTTTGTTTTATTCAACACTGAATGAGTATTAAAGCATCCTTTGATGTCTATCACCTGTTTTTACTCACCTCCCAAACAGTGCAAGATATTTGCAACACTTTCCTGTTGGGGATCATTTGTTGCCAATATTCCAAGCAGTTTGAGCTGTGAACTTTAATAGATAATGTTACCGTAGTAATATAAGGATACATTGTAGCTGCTGAGTTACCGACTGAAGCAGCCATTATGTTAGGCACACAATCGGGATTTTGACAGATTTAGAACAGGAGAAACCAAACGATTGGCAGCTTAGGTAAGAATGCAGAATTATACATCGTCACGCGCTTTACATACACAAATAAGAACGCTGCATGTAAAGTATGTCGCTTTGCATCAATGTATCAAGGTGCTTCCAGTCAGCAAGCGATCCGGGGCTCAAAGGAGTTTGAGAAGTGGTCAAGGGAGCCGGTATTAATAATTACACTGTGGCTTGATTATTTGTTTTTTCATACAGCACTGAAAGGGTAAATCTACATTCTTAAGTTACATAAATTGGGACATTAAAAAAAAGGTACGTGCCCATATTTACTAAGTGCTGTTATTCCAGGAGACGTCTTATGGTCATTCAACTCCGGAAAAAAATACTAATAATAGCAGCGCTTAGTGAATATGTGCCACAATATATCTCCCCCCCCCCCCCCCAGGAAACCAAACACAAGCCGACCAGCCGGTTAATACATCTCCGCGGAAATCACGGTCTGCGTTTATAAAAAGACAACACGACCATTACCGCCAGTGAGAGGAATCAGCCGACGGGAAAACCTTCTCTTTAAACATTTCCACGCACATCTCTAGGCTGCCACGGGAAGTAAAAACACGGCATTTAAAAAAATGCACTTTTGTGGCCTTTATATACTGCAGTTCCCACCCGAGGGAAAGGTATCATCTTCCACTTCACTAGGAGTGTGTGTGCGCAATATGCCCGATTGGCACTATTGCAGTTATTGATTCCCCCCTACCCCGTCTCAGACAGCTCAGGAGCCCCACGTGTGGACAGAACCGTCACAGAGGGACTTTATTGTAATCCATTCGCAGATGTATATCTATAGTGCGCCATCCATGTACATAGCGCTATTGCGCCATCCATGTACATAGCGCTATACAGCAGTGACACACAGGACGTAATAGGAATAAGTGCTTCATACTTAAAAAAAAAAATAGATATCCGAAAAAGGAGTTTCTGCCCCACAGAGCTTACAATCTAAGTAGTAAGTAGCAATTGGATATTGAGGTAGACCCTCAATTACTAGTGCTGCAAAGCATGTGACCCACTTGTTAAAATAAATGCTGCATCCGGATCTATGATGATATTCTGTGTAAGCTATTAGCATTAACCCCTAGTTGGAACAAGATCTGGCTAGGAAAATAAGGGATGTCAGGGAAAGGTCCTGGGACCCTCCTAGACCCCTTAATGAATCTAGCAACGTGTGATCAATTGGACCTGGGGCAGCTCCCACAAATATAAATGAGATATACTCACATCAGTCCATGACTGCTACCGGATCAGTGTGCTCGTTGCTGTGGGTAGATGCAGGCAGGAAAATCACCCTTACCGGAGGAGGGAGGGCGAATCAGCAGGCACCACTGTGCAGGAAAAGATTGCAGATGGCTGGACTGGGCTAAAAATTCTTTATTAGGACATGGATTAAAAAACCAAGAGGAGGGGGACAATCCCCTGCGCCTCTAACGCGTTTCACCCAAGCATGGGCTTTAAACATTTCCACGCACATCTCTAGGCTGCCACGGGAAGTAAAAACACGGCATTAAAAAAATGCACTTTTGTGGCCTTTATATACTGCAGTTCCCACCCGAGGGAAAGGTATCATCTTCCACTTCACTAGGAGTGTGTGTGCGCAATAGTGCCCCGATTGGCACTATTGCAGTTTATTGATTCCCCCCTACCCCGTCTCAGACAGCTCAGAGACCCCACGTGTGGACAGAACCGTCACAGAGGGACTTTATTGTAATCCATTCGCAGTATGTATATCTATATGTGCGCCATCCATGTACATAGCGCTATTGCGCCATCCATGTACATAGCGCTATACAGCAGTGACACACAGGACGTAATAGGAATAAGTGCTTCATACTTAAAAAAAAAATAGATATCCGGAAAAAGAGTTTCTGCCCCACAGAGCTTACAATCTAAGTAGTAAGTAGGGAGACATTCCAGAGACAGCAGGAGGGTGCTCTGGTAGTGACGGTATAATGGTGCTACGATCTACTGCGGTATCTCTCTCTCTCCCGTATAACCTAATCATTTGGAGCAGTTCTGGTCAGTCTGGCCCGCGTCCCATGGAAATGACCAAGAAGAATTAACTTGAAAATCCACAGGAGCATTCAGTGCAGTGGTAAAGTCACTAGAAAGACATGTTTACAGCGAACGACACTCCTTACTACGCCCGCCTCTCCATGCAGGTCAATGAAAGACACAGACATCTTTCCCAGAAAAAATAGATACCTTTCTGATGGACGTCATCTTACATGTTGGAGACAGAAATTACAGTCAAGCATCAAACTGCTGAGTATTTAGGAAAAAGGACAATGGCAAACCACTGGAAAACATGGAGACATATCCTAACGTAGCCACACACGCCCTTATTTGGGCTCAGGTTAAGAATGGTAAACATATAGAAATATGTAAATATTTGAATGAATGATTATTAGGCGAAAATATTTCATGCTGGGAAGACAATGGGCTGATTGAATAACTTTTCAAACCGGTCACGCGCCAGGAAATATCTCCGAATATATCATACAAGCTCCCGGGATTCCGGGTTTGTATCCCACTGCAGAACAAATGGTGCAGCAAGTCCAACAGCGCGGTGATGTGGGAATTAGAAATTCACTATTACCACCGTTATCTCTCCAAACAGATCCTGTCGGATTTAGCCATGAAATGTGAGGCAGAAACCAAAAATAAATGAGCTTGACACATTCTTTTGAGTGAGAAAGCCTGGCAGTATATTTAACCCATTCATGGCCTCTCTGGCAGGGAAGTGGTTAATGGAAGTGGTCTTGCATGCTTTTACGGCTTTTCCTGCAACAATAACCATGGAATTAGGAAACCAGTAGCTGCGTGTTCCGAGGGCAGCACAGGGCTTTCCTGCAGGAAATCTGTTATCATTCGGAGCTCAGGGTTTTGAAATATAAAAAGTCCAGAGAACAAATGTGGGGGAGAGGGAGAGGGCGAGAGAGAGAGAGAGCGAACAAGCAGGAGAGTGAACAAGCGAGAGAGAGAGAGAGAGAGAGAGCGAACAAGCGAGAGAGAGAGTGCGAGAGAGAGAGAGCGAACAAGCAAGAGAGTGAACAAGCGAGAGAGAGAGAGAGAGAGAACAAGAGAGAGAGAGAGAGAGAACAAGCGAGAGAGAGAACAAGCGAGAGAGAGCGTACAAGCGAGAGAGAGAGTGCGAGAGAGAGAGAGAGCGAACAAGCATGAGAGTGAACAAGCGAGAGAGAGAGAGAGAGAGAGAGCGAACAAGCGAGAGAGAGAGAGAGAGAGAGAGAGAAAAAGCGAGAGAGAGAGAGAGAGAGAGAGAGAGAGAGAGAGAGAGAGCGAACAAGCGAGAGAGCGCAAGAGATAGAGAGAGAGAGCGCTCTAAAAATAATAATATAGATTGAACTACTTAGCTGTGTTGATCTGCTACTCTCTGCAAAGCCCGGTTCTATGTCTGCTAATTCAGGTCATTTCCTTTTGGAAATGCAATCCCAGCATACTTCAAGAGACAACTTCATAATAATGAGAGGAGCAGACTTACAATTACCCAAAATACAGTTTACAAAAAAATAATAATTGTCAAAAATCCTTTTTAGCCGATTTGAAATCTCTGGAAAACAAGAGACTTTTGAGCAAACTGTTGACTGAAGAGGTGATTTTTGAGCGATGACTAAGCAGTTTGGGAGCGTTTACCAGAGCGGTGCGAGTCAGGACTCACCTGGAAACTCTGCACCAGCTGAACGGACTCGCTATCATGCTGGTCGGCTTCCAGGATGACATCTGTCAGCTTGTGGATAATCACATCGAGGGGGCCTTGGTCCTCAATGGGTTTGGCCAGATTGAGCTGCAAGAAATGCAAGAAAATGTCTGAATTTGTCTTTTAGGGCATCAGTCCCAACATGCCGTTATAAGGCCGTGCAAAGGGTTACAGACCCTCCGAGGCCGGGACCCACGAAAGGGCACTTAACTTCAGCACGTCTTTACGTCCATGCATATGAACGGGAGCCCAGGCGTGTTAAAGCTTAGCGCCCTGCATGGATCGCGGCCTGAGAGTTTAGACTCACAGGTGGTGCAACGTCAAGAGCAAATACATTCTCGGGCTTCCAGGAACACAGCGATGCAGGTGCTTCCAGGAACACAGCGCCGTAACCCGCTAATGTGACTCAAGCCCATCCCGTTGCTTTTCTACCTTTTGGTTACGTTACCTATTTCTGACAAGTGTGTTTTTTGCTCTTGTTTTTTTTAATATAAAGCTTGGTTCAGAATCCATGCAAATTATATTATTGGTAAATAAGAAATGTAGTGGGAGACGTTTGAAAAAACACCATGAGAATGTTGAATGATGTGGGACTTTGAGAGCCTGTACGTTGAAAGAATTTCCCTTATCTGCAATTATATTTTACATTCAACATAAAATTAAAAAATACATAAATAAGATTAAACTTAAAACATTCCCTGACAGCCTGTGATGAATTGTACTTCATGGAGATACATTGTTTTCACTTCTTAAAATATATTTTGTTTAAATAAAAAAAGATTCTTTGCCGGATTTTTTAATGGGAGCCCTGTTCTAGGATAACATCTTAAACCAAGAAATCCCAAGACAGAAAAAGCATCCAAAACAAACAGAACTGTCCATCTTGTTTATATGAAATAGCATTTTCCGGGGATAAATTGCGTGTTTGGCATTGGCGACCAGTACACCCGCATCTCGGCATGCAAAGTACATTCTCGTGCCTTCAAAAATAGTCTGTACTGCACGGAGGCCAACGTTACTCCCCCGAACGCGTCGCGATGCTGGTCCTGGGGGCATTGGCGTAAAGGACCCAATATTCACATGTAACTATTTTATTACGGATGTAAGCGTGCTGCATTTAACCTGCAGAGCCCGGCGCAGAGCGACGAGTCAATAGGACACAGACACTTGTGGACGTCACATTAACATCCAATTCATATTTTTTTATGAAAATAAATAATAAGTTGTTGCAGAGATGAGAAAGAAATCAAAACAAGTGAGAAACACGAAGCAGAAACTGGGGAACAAAGAAAGACTATTTAACCTCAAATAACTTATATACAATTCAACGTTTGTAGCATTAATATATTGCTTTTTTTGAGGGGGGGGTTAATGTTTTATTTTCCTGTAAATCTACATGATATGGGAATATAAATAAAACAGACACTTAGAACAAAGCATGTGATGTTGCCATACACAAGTGTTGAAATCATCTCTTCCTCTAACATAAACCAGTAGCCAGAAGTGGGACGTGGAGCCTCCTGTTACCGCGCGTCTTCTCATTGTTTTGCAATGCTTGCAAGCTGTTTATATTACCATCGCAGCCTGCGTTCTCTCTGGGACACTTTGCACAAAACCGCTGACGGAAATGTCCACAGGGCAAGATTAATAAGTATTAACGACTTATAAAGAGATTCTCTCTGGAGGTTGGGAGGAAGGGCCACCAAGGGTTATCAGAGCAGGAAATGAGAAGGGGCCCCTGAAGGATGAAGACACAGCAGCACAGAGCAACACTAAGTATGACCACACACTTTCTCTTCAGAAAATTGACCTTACACAATACATTCTAAGAATGGTCACTCTCTCACTGGTGTTAAACACAACACAAAATTAACATAAACACGGACACTACAGATATGCAGATATTCGGCCATCTCCAACGATGCCATAAATGGGTCTGCGTTAACCCCTTCACTGCCAGGAGTAGTGAGGGGGTTAAATGCATAGCATCCCCCCCATCTGCAGCGAAGAGGTTAATAATGACGGATACTATGCAGTTCTGAAAAGTGTGATCGAGCCAAATCCACCTTGCCCACAGTGTGCAGGCGGCTTCCCTGTGCTGGGGATATTGTGAGGTTGCCAGAGACTCAGCAAAGCACAGAGCACCCTGCAAAGTAAACTCTACGCATGCGCGCATGTGGAACGGGGAGGATGCACGGCGGAAGAGGTTGTGCATGGCGGAAGGGGGGGCCGCACGGCGGAAGGGGGGGGCGCACATCAGAAGGCCCATGAGGGAGGGGGGAGCCCACGGCTTCCGGGGATAGATTTCGGAAAAAGATTGACCCCTCGCGGATTCTGTGTCAGATGAAGAAAAGCAGGTTACCAGGAAATGGGAGCTCTGGACGAGAATTATTAGCAACACGCAGTGTATTGTTTAAGTTCCCGTGGCACAGTGATGTGCAATGTTAGGCAAGGTTCCACGTTTCCAAAACCTGTAAATCTCCCCTCCCCCATTATTCTGCGTCACCTTCCGCCCTCCCCCCCCCCCCCCCATCCCCGGCAGTGAGGGGGTTAAACATTGTGCGCTCCATCTGGCGCAAGACGCATTATTTCCTTGGGAAATGCTATGAAATTTTTTTTTTTTTAAAGGGATTGGCCCCAGAGTCCCAGAGTACCGCGTCCTTTGTGGCAAGTCGCGGTTGTGACGTCACAGCATTGACACGAACGGAAGCGGTCCCCATTTTGTTTTTACGCTCGAGAAGCAGGACATCGCCAGAGTAAACCGTGATAATCTCAGTGACAGCACCACCCTGGCTCCAGAGATAATTATGGGCAAAAAGGTACCGCAGGTACCACCCCCTCTAGGGGAAACAAAATGGGGTTTATATCTCCTACATTCCGCGGGCCCATACGAAGATTCCTATTGGCCCTCCGTGACTCTGACACAAACTGAAGCACCAGGGAGGCGCCGCCATAAGTATGTTAGGAACCAGAGCGTCACCAGAACTGAAACAAACAAGGCTCAGCTCAAGACCCCGTGTCCCAACTACATAAAAAAAGGGGCAGCGAAGAGGAATTGATCCTTTAAATTGGACCCATTTTTCAGTGGTAGAGCATATTCAGTGTGCTACAGGGAGAGAAGGGGTTAAGGCAGGGGGCGGCCAACTCCAGTCCTCAAGGGCCACTGTCTGGTTTTCAGGATACCCCATGCTTCAGCACAGGTGCATTAATCAGTGGCTCAGTCAACGACTGCACCATCTGTGCTGAAGCAGAGATATGCTGAAAATCTGATATTTTGGTGGCCCTTGACGACTGGAGTTGGTCAGCCCTGGATCGTTAAGGGTTCAAAACCTGAATGGGACATTTGGCCGCAGCTGTTACGCCGCGGCCAAATGAATTCACGTCGCTGCAGCCGATCCGCCGCTGGCATCCCCGCCGCGGGCCACTTCTAAGGTAAGTTTAATTAATGTTTAGGGTAGGGGGTTAATGTAAGAGGTTTTAGGGTAAGGCACTTACTTTAGTGGCAAAGTGACCAGCGGCGGCAGGGTGAGGCGCCGGCAACCATTTGGTCGCAGTGACAAGGCCGCGAGAAAATGTCCTATACCGTTCATAACCAAATAGCAGGTCAACAATTAGTTTCTTTAAACAACTTAAAAAAAATAAATAAAGAAATAAAACGGTGAGATCAGTTTCCTTAGATTCAAATCATAAAAACTGCGGGTACTAAACTAAAGCTGGAATTAAAGCTACTTATTTGCATGCTGGTAAGAGTAAATGTTTACCTTTTCTCTGGTGCGGCTGAATGTAAGCACTTTATCTAAATGCAGCATTAGTCATACAGTGGACAAAACAAACATTTGGGGATGGACAGTCTCACCACCAAGAGATATCAGATGATCATTGTAAAAAAAAAAAAAAAAAAAAAGAACGTTTCGTTTATCTTGGAAAAAATAAAGTTTTAAAAAGTATTAAAAGATACTTTTCAGATATTTTGAATTAAATTGGCTCCAGTGAGCCTATTAAAGCCTATTAAATGTCACCGTCTTTAATACAATTTCATCCTAGAAGGAACTGCCCGTTTAAGCAGAAACTGAGACTGCCGTTTTGCGCTTGTGTCAGCCTCCTGCCTTGGAAACCACTTCTTGTGTTTGTTTTCAGCCTGACACAGTTCCCAGGAAACAAGAAACTGGTCCCATGTAACTGCAAACACGGCCCTGTGCGTATATACATATATACATATACATATATACACACACACACGTTTCAAGTATATGAATCCTTTTTTACAAGGGGTGAAAGCCTGATAACGGCTAATACATGTAGGTGGCACACAAATAAATGTGTGTGTGTGTACACACACACACACACACACACACACACACACACACACACACACACACACACACACACACACACACACACACACTGCTGGATGAAGCCTCCACAGTGATATTCCAGTTACAGGGTTGAAGCCTCTTCACGTCCCAAATTTCCCAATGGCATCCACAGATCTTACTTCTGCTCATCGTCTTTGACGTTTGACGACAGCTCGTGGAATCTAGTCCAGAACCATCTTTGTCCGACGATGGTCATTCCTTCGAGATCTATCCGGCCCACCGCCATTTTAATGTCTTCCCCCGTGTGATGGAGGTCTCTCTGTGCATCCCGCGCAAGCTGAAGCAGTTTTTCAACTCGAGTTGTGTCACGGTAGTCCTGCCCGCAGACCAGACCCGTCCCAAGACTGAGGTGGAAAGTATAACACCACACACCCGCAGCAGAGGGGTGTGTCCGGAGTGTGGTAATAGTTGCCAGGCCAGGAGTCTTTAGCAAGGGAACCAAAGGTACTTGCCGTGTCCGGAGGTAGAAGAATCGTGGTGATTGCCGTAGCCGGGGGTCGAGGGTGCCAGAGGTCCGGGAGGTAGAGGAGCGAGCTGAGATCGAAGGGCGGAGAGAGACTGCATCGTGAGGAGTAAGCCGGGGTCCAGAGCCAGAGGAGGAGTCGAAAGCCAAGCCGGGTCACACCTGAAGAACACAAAGAACAAGAGCACACACGAATACTAGCCCAACTAGCAGAAGCTATGCAGAGCAATGATTCCCAGGGAGGACAGGGGTAATATACGTGCAGGGACCAATCAGGGAAGGAGGCAGAGCGGGGGGTGCCGGGGAGCGCCTTGTGACTGGTGCAGGCTGTGATCCTTGCCTGTGATCAGCTGTGGAGTGTGAGAGCAGGAGCGGGGCTGCAGCTGTACAAGGGAGGCGTGGCTAGAAGAGCGGAGGAGTGAATAAATTACTGCCGGAGGCGCGCGCTGTGTAAGATCCTCCTGCGCGCGCCCCGACAAGATGGCGTACGCAAGAACCGGCGTCAGACGAGATCGCAGAGTCCCATGCCGAGGACACACCAGCGGGGAGCGAGGGGCGGCAGCAACGACCTCCGAGGCAGGTAAGGAGGTGTTGCGTGAGCCCTGCTTCCTGACAAGTTGAAATTCTCTGCTGTTTTTTCTGAGGTTCTTAATGTGGATTGTGTTTTAATCAGTTTTCTTCCTCTAAGTTTTCCTCTATTTTCTGTACCTTTATAATACTGTGGTGGTCACTTTTGAGCTCACAGGCATGTGTCTCTTTTTTCTTTATGTCATGTCACAAAACCCCAAAATCCCCTATTTAGTCTTTTTATGCTCACTTTCTAGTTCCAGTCCCTTTTCTGTGTCTTTCGTATACGTGTATATACACATATATTTCAAGACTTGCAGATGTTTTTAAAGCTGCTTTTCACTTGTGACTAAAACGTGATTAAAAACCTGTTCTTCTCCCCACTCTTTCCCCCACCAGGTCCTAAAAGGGGCAATTCCTTCTAGGACCAAAATGAACTCATTACAGTGACATGTTTACGGGTCTCATCTGGGGGATAGATAGCCTTATTTTTAATCAAAATCATAGTGTAATGTTTTTATTATTAATAAATGTGGACGGGGTGCGATTTGCGCTGGCTGCGCAGTTTGTGTGAGGTCACTGCTCAGCGAGCACATGTCCAGTCAGAGTTCGCTCTCAGCCCTCCCCTTATCTGTATTGGTTCTCTGATAAGGGCCGGGCGGGGTAAATGTAAAGAAAACACCTGATTGACAAACACTTCCTCATTGAGTTTGTAACGAAATTCCCAAAGCATGAAAGAAGCCAAACCTGTGCCATTAGGTAGGTTTGTTTAATGTTGCCTGGCTATGTGGGGCTGCATTCTTAAATAGAGACTTATGTTTTCATAACAGGTGTATAAACTTATGGCTTTACCAAGTCCCAGACTGTAACTCATAATTCTTTTTGCAAATATAACTTGTAGCCATTTTTGAGGCTTTGTAGAGAAAATAAAATCTATTTAAAGCCACATACAGGTATCATGGATTTGTCCACAGGATGTTGCAGGAATGACATTGTACAAGGCACCACAACATGGCTGGAATCCTCAGCTAGAGAATATTCATACAGTGAGAAAACGCACTATCCCGCCACTCGCGGATTTACAACCGCTGGTGATATTAGCGATTTATGAGACAGACTCGCATTACTGCATTTCAAAACTTCTCTTTCATTTTGTTACTTTGCCAGTTACGTGTGATGTTCGTGCATACACTCGTCATCGCTGCTCTGCAGATATTCACCGCTCAGACTATTTTTGCACGGCTGTATTGTTTGTGTAAAATGTTCTCCATATTATGCCTTAAGCTCAGATGGCAGAAAGCTGCTGCAGTGCGACGTTATCTCAAGGAGTCATCCACGGTGAAGATGCCCATCTTGGAAGGAATCTCTCTGGACAGCTATACATGGGTACAGACAGGGTTTGGTTTTGGTAAAACTTATTTTTTGTGAATGGCAAACAGTACAGAACTTTTGTAGGTTGCGTTCTATAAAAATATATATACATATACAAAGAATAAGAAAGAAAGTCTGTATATAAAGAGAAGATGCAGGCACTCGCAGGTCACCGCAACAAAACACAGACTCCATCCATTTCCACGTTCTGTTTATCTCACGGATGCAGTCGGAAGTAATGAATCGGGAAAAAAAGCCCCTGTACAAAGCTCATAAAAATGCATGGGAAGATACCAGAGACAGCGCCAAATCAGTCATGCTTAAGTCTCAACAACCGTTTCTCAAGAGCATGTAACATGATCTACTTTAAGGATTCCCTGAATCACTATTTTGTTATGTTATGAAAAACTCAGAAAGGTGCGGTCATGGAATTGCTAAAAAAAAAAAAAAAAAAAAAAAAAGAAGAAAGAAGAAATAAAATGTTTTTATTCAGATATTTGATCCAAATGACTACTTGTTCCACCATGTCTGTCAAACGGTCATATGAGAGCTCATCTACGGTCTCCTTAACCGCTATACTGCAGCAAAGGATCAGTACGGGTTCCATGTTGGCATCAATCTGAAAACATTTAGGTGTTTTAATGATCCAATTTATTTGCCAGAGCAATATTTATCCGATGTTTGCTTCCAAATGTTTCATTGAGCACAGCATGAGCAGCAAACATGGGCGCTTTTGTCATCAAGGGCTACTTTGAGGCAGTGTTTAAAATGAAGCTTAAAAGTAACACACACACACACACACACACACACTCACACCACACACACACACACACACACACACACACACACAGCAGGCCCCTTGGACAGCGAAAGGGTTAAACATTTTCCAGGGGTATGTATGAGTAATGGATAGGATAGTCTGTCCTTTGTTATGAGAAGTTACAGATCCGGTGGAAAGAGAACAGCAGGTGAACTTTGTACTTAAAACAAACTTAGAAATTCAGCCCAGCACGCCCAGAACCCACAAAAGTATTGCATGCCAAATAAGGCGTTTAAAATTAAAAAAAGGGTAACAGATCTCGTGCCGCGCAGCTTGTGTGCCCCATTTCTGAAAATGGATGAGCGTGTTTGAGAGGTCGGTAACGAGCCCCAGCAGTAAACCTCACCCAAATTTCCCACTTGGCTGAATTACTAAGAGGCAGCTGGTGATATGACTCTGAAGCGCTCTATGGCAGCTAATGCGGACATAATTCATTACTGCGCACATTTGTATTTGGCACTTAATAGGAAATAAAGGCACTCCGTAACAAAGAGGTGCTGATGCCATTTCAGAAGGAAATGTAAAAATATTCTCAAGTAGGGTGTACTGAGTCACAAAAAATGGGGCCCAATGGATCAAGGCGTTGTGAAGTGTTCAATTTAAGGCCAAACTGACTAGCCGAGGATGCGGGACATCCCGTGGGTATATAGTCCTTGTATCCCTCTCCCAGTCTAGATGCCCCAAGAACAACAAAATTGCTTTGGGGATTTCTATGTGAATGCAGATAACATGCGGTCTGACAAAGTTCTTAAACTTGGACAGGAGATTTAAGCCTCCAGACGATGTTAAACGTTCCCACACAAAATGCATGATGGTTTAAGATTGTTTTTGTTATTTAAAAACACAGGTATGTTGGAGAAATCTGGAAAACAGCAGGAGGCCCGTTATGTAACAGCCATGGTCAAAGAAATTTGATTCCCGGCAATATAGCCATGTGTTACATCTGAAAATAGATCCAAAACAGAACATCCAAAACAAAAATGGGTAACACGGCCATACTGTATGAAACGTGAGACATATCGGGCGCCAAACACTCCTCCGTTTTCATGTAATTTCTATGTAAATAGAAGTCACTTCCATTCCTAATCTGCAGAACGAGACTGAACCACGGGCGCGTATAGCTCAAGTCTCTGCAAAATATCAACTAAACTACAAGGAGCAATAATATGACACAGGACTAAAGGTTTGCAGACATTCAACAATAAACAGGATGAGGAAACATGTTCACACAGCAAGTTTGGCTCTGAAGAGTGGAAGTCACCCCCTTCTGAACACGGAGGTTTAATCAGTTCGCTAACCAGGTTTTCTGTGTCTGCATTACACAAGCCGAGCATTGGAAAAGCGCTTTGCATTGCAGTGTTCTGAAGATCAGCAGCGATGTAATGGTCACCGATTTCAGCTCGGTTTCCCTTCTTCAGGGTCATAGCGAGTTACTGATTTTCCTGTGCCTCAGGCCCAAAATTAGATTGCAAGCTCTTTGCGGCAGGGAATAATTGTGCCTGTATAAATTCTGTGTACATGATCAGTGCGAAGAAAAAACAAAAACATTTTTTTTGTGATTCTTGGCTGTCCCACGACAAGAGTGTTTATTCCAAGACCGAATTGGTGCAATTCTGGGTCAAAACATTACCAGATGCATCAAAGAAAGTCAGTCTAACTGAAAGCAAAATCATTTTAATGATACATTGGATACAGTGTTTGCCCAGAATTGCACCAGTTTCACCTCAAGCTCTAAAATGAAACCATTAGACGACATGCTTTAGTTCCCGGCTGAAATGCGTAATGAAGTGCGGGTGGGAGGTATGTCAGCCGACTGAAGCTTACTGCGGTAATTTCCTGCACATCTTGTAAGGAAAGCGGAATCGCTGACAGGGACGTTACGGGATCGTACCTTCCCCTCGTACACTTTGTGCAACGTCTTCAGGAAAAGGATGTGTGGGAACAGGATGCGTGGGAGGTGCCGGCCAATACCTGGACGTTTGGGAAAGGGATAATCAAACTGGACATAAAGGCTTGCTGGAGTGGGCTTACAGCTTATACTACAGCTAGTTTGGGAACCTTGGAATTGGGATTCCCTGACATGCCTTGATACGCTATAAAATTACTCCTTAAACAAGAAAGGTCCTCAATATTATGGTAGTATAATAGTACGGACAGATTGGAAAGTGCTGTGATTTCATGTGTAGCAAAGACTGCAGTGCAACTTCAGGCTGTATGGATGTATCTTTATCTATATATAGCGCCATCCATGTGCACAGCGCTTCACAGCAGTAATATACGGGACATAATAACAGAACAGAGAATGGGAATCCATGCTTCTGACAGAAGTAACATTAGGAAAAGGAGTCCCTGCCCCGAAGAGAAAGTAGGTGTTGAAGTGGGAGACCTGGGACCTAAATATAATTCCCTGTTTATTAGGGAGAATCCATGATACGCCACTGAACAATGTAGCATTGTTCTAACTTCTCCTTCATTAAATCTTCCAGTGACTTCAGGAGCTTTTATAATCACCCTAATATCAGTGTCACCCCTAACTGGGGCTTTCACTTGCTGGCATGTTCTATCCAGAACAATAGAAGCAACTCTGCGTGATATTGGGCCTTATGTCCGTCTGCCACAGGTTCTATATTAGATTGCAAGTTCTTCAGGAACAGGACTCTGTGACAGTAATGTATTGTGTTCTGTAACATAAGTATTATTAATATTCTTATTACGAGTGTCCCATCAGGCAGAACACCAGCCCTGAGCGCTTGTTCCAAGCCCTTCCGCCCAAAAAGTGTAACCCCACTTAGCAGAAAACAATGAAAGCCCCAGAGGCAATTAGCCATAGTGTGACATGGGACAGAGGATGCCGAAAGGTGATTGGTTAATGGGAAGCTGGTGAATTAGGCGGGAAAGGCGTAGGTTGTTACCAGGCGGAGATAAGGCAGGTGTTCAGGGATTGGGTGAAGGTGTGTTGCTAGGTTACGGGGAAGGCTCAAATCATTGGCTGAGGAGCGGTAGGCAGGGAGGGGTCAGGTTAAATAAAAAAACAAATTGTAATATATTGATCTTAATATATAAAATCGAATGGTTGGTACTAGCTGCGGTGAATCTGATTGGTCCTCAGCCTCTGGCCAATCAGATTGGTGGGTCTGACGTGACCCAACTGCCACTCTCTTCCCCCTCGGCGCCACGCCCCACACACACACACACACACCTCTCCCCTCCCTCCGCTCATCTCTCCCCTCCCTCCGCTCATCTCTCCCCTCCCCCCTCCGCTCACCTCTCCCTCCCTCCGCTCACCTCTCCCTCCCTCCGCTCACCTCTCCCTCCCGGCGCTCATCTCCATCCGCCCGGAAGGACCCCCTTCCTCCCTCGCGGCGCCTAAGATGGCGGCGCCCGGAAGGACCCCCATCCTCCCTCGCGGCGCCGAGTGAGAAGATGGCGGCGCCCGGAAGTAGAGGTAGGTGTCGCGTGTGTGTCGCTCTAGGTGACGTGTGTGTGTGTGTGTGTGTGTGACACTGTGTGTGTGTGTGTGTGTGTGTGGGGGGGGACGGGACACTGTGTGTGTGTGTGGTGCCTTTCACGCCCCCCCCCTGCCTTCCCCGCCACCCCCCCCCCCCTGCCTTTCACGCCCCCCCCCCCTGCCTCCGGGCAACGCCGGGTATATCAGCTAGTCTATAATATTTTGAGAGAGCAGCAGAGCGCGAGATGGTCTCTATGCCTAGTAACATATACCCAGGCACACAGCCATCTCATTCTGTATGCGTCCGTATTACATTCACTATTGTAAGCCAGCAGATAAAAAGGTGTTAACTGTAATTGTTGTAGTCCAACTGGATTGACTCGCATTCACTGGTAATGAGACAGATAGGTTAGTAGGCATATTTTCCTGCTCACTTACCGCAATTGAAATAAAAATAAATACCCGGCCCCAGGTACCCAAATGGAACAGAGAGGGGTTGGCTGGTGGGTGGCAGGTCTCTGCCGTATGTCTCAGTCCGATACCAGAACAATAGTATAAAACAAATAATATATAAAGTATGAGTTAAATAAATGTTATTCTCTCGGTCCATCTTTTTGCCTCTGTACCAGCCAACCCACATGCTCCAACACGCTCGTCCCTTGCCGACATGAGAGACGGATTTATAACTAGGTTAATATCACCAGGTCTGAGCAGAGCGGAAACTACAGTACAGTAGTTTGGGCCTACCATGCAAATCCAAGCCATACTGCAAGTGATATTTTTATTTGGTGCACAGATCAGGAGGGCTCAACTCCAGTTCAAGACCCTCCAACAGGTCAGGTTTTCAGGATATCCCTTCTCGCTCATGTCTATATTTATGTGTATAAATACATCACTAGGGATGCCAAGGTTTATTTTTTGTTATTTTCCGGTGTTTTCATTGCCCCAACGAGGCTGAATCGCCTTTTTATAAAGTTGAGCAAGCTGCAAAGCAGGTCATGTTCAATCTAACAGCAGCTAGATAAACAGAGCATGGTCAATAATGAGAACATTGCAGACAGAATCATTAATCCCATTTGGGCATGAGAATTTAAATGTAAACATTCAACATGGCTTCCTGGGTGATGTGGCTTAGAATTATTTACGTGTGTATGTTCTAAAAGGTATATTAGTACCTGTATAAGAACTGCAGTTACGCAAAAACAAGTTAACCGTTAAACAAGTTTTAAATTATGAAACGTGTTATAACAGCTCTTCTGAAATCTCACAGAATGTGCAATGCCTAAAGTATTTTGTTAGAGCTCATATTTAAGGGAGGAAAAGATGCCGCAGTCGTTCCAAAGTTCAAGACCAGTTAAACAGCAAAAGTATCATTAGATTATCCCCTTGATAGCTATTTCTATAAGTCCATAAAACTATTACTTCTCATTAAGATTTCAGCACAGCAGAACATTGCCGTTGAAAAAAATAATAAATAAAATAAACATAAAAGGGAAATAACAAATAAAACATTTGGACATGGCAAGAAGATATTTCCCAAACACAAAAGAAGAGCAAAAAACAACGGGGACATTTCACAATAATGTAGTAGTGGATGTAAACCCCAAAAAAGGTGTTTAAGATTGGCGCTCCCCCAGATTCTGCATTTGAATAATAAAAAACAGGTATATCAAACGTTTTATTTATTCGTGTATCGAAATAGTGCAACAGATTTAGTTAGTGGATATTGCCACTAGTGTGAAAAGGTTATTTTGTGAATACATACACTATATATATCTATATATCTACATATAGTGCTGAAACCCTAAGGCCTTGACCCCACTGCCTACTACAGCGTCCGCTGTGGCGGACGCTGCACGGACGAGAGCCCTCCCCTCAATGGCGCCGGGCCCGCTGCGAGGGGGGGCCGCAGCGCTGGGGCGAGAGTTGCTCCTGCTCCCAAGAGAATTGAGAGCAGGACTCGCGTCGAGCGATACGGCACGCCCCCCGGCGGTTCAGCCAATGAGGGCGAACCTGCCGGGTGACGTCATGGCCGCGCCCCCGTCACTCCCCTGCCATGCCCCCCCGTCTCTCTTCCTGCAGTGAGCTGCAGACCGGGGAATCGGCTGCACGCGCCGCCATTCTCGAGAGTGGCGAGCGTTGCAGCGGAGATACCGGAGCCTTAGCCTTAGGTAGGATCTGTCTCCAAAGTTCAAAGCAAAAGAAGGCACCCCAAGAGAAGAATAGGAAAAGACAAAAATAGTGCAATAACGTTTTAACAGGTATAAGTGTTAGAGTCACGGCTCTTCCGAAATTTCTACTCCGGGTTGTTAAATAAATAAATAGCATATCCAGACCGTCGCAATTTTCTTTCTATGTGTGTGCGGATAATTCCATGAGAACAATCTCACAAGATAATGATATAGAATACCAGTGTGTAACGGATGAAAGCAACATGAATAAAGAAAAGCACAGAGAATTTGTACAAGTGAAAGAAAACTAAAAAAAAAAATTTTAACAGCCAAGTCTGTCTGTACCTTAAAACAAAATTCACAGTACAGGCTGAATTGAGGACAATTTACAGTTTCCCCCACGTGAAGTAGAATATTGTCCAAACATATGCATTAACCTGGGTGAGGTGTGAAAAGAAACTTCTAACACTGCAAGTGAGAGTCCCTTATGGATTGGAGATGCATGGAACATTCTAAAGGACCAATTGGAGGATCCAGCTCTCCCATGGCGATCGGCCTGTCAACGCGTCCATTCTTATTTCCCCTCAACAGAACGCTCTTCAAAACCTTGTTCTTGAACAAAAGTAGAATTAAAACAGTTGGTGGAAAATGACACCGCCCGGATTTAAGGATGAAGCATTATTAATGTTGTGAGTGGTCTATCGCAGGGTTCTCACTTCCAGTCCTGAAGTTCCCCGACAGATCAGGGTTAAAGGATATCCCTGATTCAGCAAAGGTGGCTCAATTCTTGCATGCTTAGGACAATGTTTATTTTTTCTTTTGGATATCCTGGCATGCAAATGACAAACAGCATTCCGGCAGTGACTTTACGCCAAGTCTCCCAATCTGACCAGTTCCTGACGTCTGTAGGCTTTTTCTGGCCTGGTACTTTAAGTGCCTCGCATTTTCCCGATGCTCTTCTTGTGAGCTGCTACCGTTAATATTTCATGTGAAAATAAAACCATTCCTGGTGTTTTCAAATACACAGCGGTTCCCTAGCAACCAAAAACGTGGAAATCTGTCTCGTTCCAAACCATGTGACCGCACGCATATTCTGTAAATAGGGTAGGTGAACAAAGTTCAGTAATAGTGCTCTAATGACCGTGATGGTTGTACATCTATGATGCAATAAATGCTTGATTGAAGATGGCTTGGTGCAGGTATGAGGGTGAGTGATGAGGTATATATTGGTGAGCATGAGTGTCTGTACCCAAATATAATGTCCTGGTGAGTGTGGGTAATGGAAATATATAAGCCCCACTCCCTCACTACCATATGGACTGGGTCTGACAACTGCCTGATAACACCAATAAAAACCCCAAAGTACAGTTAAAGTACCAACTCACGTGACCATGCACCTTGTAGCCTTCCAGGTGGTGTGCTTCGCAGGTAGAGGAAAGGAGTATGGAGCCACGAATGCAGGTGATGCAGAGCACAGCTAGGATACAGGATACACCGGAACAGCAGCAGTAAAATAAAAGTCCTTTATTGTAACTTCATGGTGCAGACAGTTACATACACTGACGAAGCGCCTTATAGGCGTGAAACGCGTAAGAGAAGGAGGCTTTTTGCACCCATCCCTGTCTGCACCATGAAGTTACAATAAAGGACTTTTATTTTACTGCTGCTGTTCCGGTGTATCCTGTATCCTAGCTGTGCTCTGCATCACCTGCATTTGTGGCTACCATATTCTGTAAATACCCCGCAAAGCAGGACTCAAGATCTCATGCTATGGACAGAGGGGGAATGCCAGAACATCTTTGTAAACTAAAAGGGTAGTGTATAAAGAAACCATCACCCAGGGGAGGGAAACACTAAGCGGATTATTAATGGGTTTGACAGCAAACAAGAATAAAATGGGCAGACTGCTATGTAAATGGTATCTTTATCGAAAAACAATACCCGCTGCTCATCTAAATTTATTGGTTTGTATCATTGCGTTCCACCTCATGTAGCAGCTCAGCCACAGGTACAAGACAAAGGTAGCATGAAACTAAAAATAAACTGCACCGATAAATACCAAATTCGATTGCATCTCAATTTGTTTTAATTTATAATTACAGATTTTTTTAAATATATATATTTTTATTAATAAAAAGAAAACATTGATTTAAAAAAATAAAAAAAAAATAAAAAACACACCACACGGAAACACCATGTATAAGCAGCGCCAAATTATTAATCATCTTCACTTCCGGCTGAGAACCCCTTCTGTGCACGAGACTACAGGTAAAGGCTACAGATCAGCATAACAAGGGTGCATGCAACTCCATGTGCCAAATATGGAAAGCCAATTGGAGATGATAATTTAGCTTATGTTTGGCCCACTCCAGTCCTTAAAGGCTACCAACAGGTCAGGCTTTTAGGATATCCCTGCTTCAGCACAAGTGGCTCAATCAGTGGCTCAGAAAATGATGGCCACCCGTGCTGAAGCAGGGATAACCTGAAAGTCTGACCTGTTGGTGGCCTTTAAGGACTGAAGTTGGCTACCCCCGATTTAGCTGTACCCAACATAACCCACTGAACCCCTGGGTCACTTTAACCCCTTCAAAACACTGGATCACAGGAATATGTGGACACAATTCCATTCCCCATCCACTGCAAGAAATCAGCAAGTTTGACCAGAACTGTACCCCTACACGCACACGCGTGTGCAAGTTCCTGCAGGCAGAGACTATTTGCACATTGTGATTATTATAATATTTTTTACTTCCCATCTTCCTGAAATGTCAATCTAGGTAACAGGTAGAAACGGGGACAGAAAAGTGTAAAAAAATAAAATAAACATAATGTTGTTCGTTGACCCCTTCCATGCCAGGGGGAATGCGTCATGCCGCGTTGCAATACGTTGCTGGACGCTCTGAACGTGATGGAGATTAAAATTAAATCAGTTTACATTCATTTACTAACAGGGAAATATTCTATCAACAATATTCTACTTTTGCAATGCAATCTGGTGTTCTTTTTACAGAGCAGCAAAGCTAAAGATGCAAAGGAGGAAAAATTAAAAAAATAATACAAAAATATTCGCCCACATTTTGTTAAATAGGGTGGCAAATATTATTGGACCCCATTTCCAATAGCTTATGTAAGCGTTTCTCTACAGGGAGCAGCCTTAGGGGGGTCCCCGTGGGAGAACAAATTATTATGCGTTTTGAATGTGTTGATAAAAAAAAAAAAATTGCATTACTTTTAAAATAGTAGAAAAACTGGGATTTCTAATTAGATTCTCTCACACACCGTAATTGTGCTGCTGTAACGTTACATGTAAAACAAACGTTTGAAATAGTTTTATACGGTAGGAACTTTAACTTATTTACTAAACCGACATGGTTCCTCACCAACTGGTTGATACTTTACATATGCTGTAAATATAAAGAAGGAGCAATGGACATTTCAACAAATATAATTCTTTAAAAATAAAACCACGAATGTGGTTTGTAATCCGCTGTCCCAGTAAAAAAATATTTGAAACCAAAAAAAAAAAAAAGTTGATCTATTTTTTTTAATAAGAACTTTTGGATCTATGCTCTCCTGTATACCCTTGTATTGTTGCTTACTATTGCTATAATTTTTCTTTATTAACAGTATTATTATTATTATTACTAGTACCCAATAAAAATGTTTGGGGAAAAAAAATGTTGGTTCCTTGTACACTGCAGTGATTGCCCGCGACAAGAATAGAACGCTTCAGGAATACTCAGATTTTGCACCAATATCTGCTGTTGAAACCTGGAGTGTAGCAGAATTTAAATAAACCTGAATTTATATCCATTTCTCCACCAAAAAAAAGTAGCTTTTTGACCCAAATCTGCTGGTTTACTCGTAAGCAATATTTCTACATTTCTTGTAATTATTTTTTTCATATTACGCTTACAGCAAACTCTACTTCTGCCTCTTAACAGACGTACACAAATACAAGATATTTCTTGGCTGCAATTCATTCAGAAGCAGAAGGGTGTACAACAAATACACAATCTCCTTTCCCACTGGGAAGTTCCTATTGTAAATGGGTTAAAACTGGCAACTACGGTCAAAAAAAGACAGGATACACAGGAAAGAACTTAAATTTGGAAGGAAACTTAAGTAGAAACTTTCCTGTAACATGCTAATCTTCCCGTTTCAAAACAGTGTCTGCTCTCACATTTTACAAGCACTGCGCTGAAAGTGATGATGATATACAGCAGGGGTGTGCGCAAACTGGGGGTGTGGGATTTTCAGGGGGGGCGCTGGTTTACAGAAGCCCTGCGCTTCCCCAGAGGCATTTAAATTAAATCGCACAAATTAAATTGACCACGTGAAGCCTCTGTAAAATTTACTTACCTTGGCTTCCAGCGACGCGTCTCCATGGCAACACGGCGTCAAGTGACACCGCAGGGGTCACGTGACGTCACGACCCCAGAAGGGGATGGGGGCGCAAGCAGTGGGGAGATCTGGCAGCGGGCCGCAGACGTAAAAGTTTGCGCACCCCTGCTATACTGCATGTTTAGAACGGTCAACAAAACATAGACTTTGTTCCTATGAATCTTTTCTGCAATGTATTACACACACGCTGCGATGAAACGGTTACAGAAGCAGAATACATACAGAGGTTGCAGACAGAGCAACATTTGGCATATTTCCATTCAAATAAAACAACTCATTAAGAACATAAAATGCATAGTACTCACCTGTATGACTTCTACTCCTCTTTTCCTAAAAATAAAAATAAAAATAGGTTACTTAAACAAAGATGCAATGTTACAATTTAAAAATGTACACACCCACACAAACGCTTTAATTACTCTATTTATATGCAGTCCCAAATATACATAAGGTATACGTGCACTCAAAAATAAATACTTACGGGTGCTGAAACTCAACGGTGAAAAGCCGTAGAAATGAAGCAAAAAGAGGAGCAAAAAGAGGAGCGCTCAAAAATAGGGGTCAAGTGGTTAATATTTACTCATCCAACGCGTCGGTCTCAGCCTTGAGAAAGGCCAGCTGTGTTGGACTGAAACGTTAGATGAATAAATACTCGCCACTTGAGCATTATTTTGGAGTGCTCCTCTGTTTCATTTCTATTGTATCTCAACAAAAACAATTGTTACAAAAAAAAAAAAAAATTGTCAAAATGTTTGCACAATTTAATTGTTTTATGTTTTTTTCTTTTAGTCACTGGAATACTCGCTCCCTCGCTCCCAAGTCCTAACTCTACGTGACCTTTTCCTGTCTCACTCCCTAACTCTCCTTGCTTTGTCTGAAACTGGCTCTGCAACTTGCTGCAGAGACTAAATGGTGGTGGCCTGCCCGTCTCATACACCTCGCCCGCACGGTCGTGGTGGAGGAAGTGGGATTTCAGCTCTCTCCACTGCCACCTCCCTCCATTATCTGTTCCTGCTTCTCTGTCCATCCTATCCTTTGTGTTTCCCCACTATCCATCACCCTGCTTATTGCTGTCAATTATGGTTCTCCTTTTTCTTCCACTATCCTAATTTTTAATCTCTCTCGTCTCCAACCCTTCACCTAGGAGATTGTAATCGTCGTATTAATACTCATCTGTTTCGTAGGCTTTCCACTCTCTCTCCAACCTCTCGCTATGACCTTCACCAATGGACTACGTCCCATAACCATGACCACTACTTAAACATTTACTTCACCAACAACTGTTCCCTTTCCGATTTCTTTATCTTCCCCTTTTCCGCCCCAGGTACATCACCTGCTGCAACCTACCTCTAGAACTCCGTCCCCCTCAATGTCCACCAAGCCCCTGCTCTCTCTCCAAGCTACCCACCTGAAAATTCCCCTGTACAACACAGCATTTAAAAAGTCCTGGATGATCACTACTCATTAAAAACGACAGTATTCTCTCATATACACTCTAACCAATGCACTTACATTTACTCCTACTGTTTCGGTTAGTCTCGCCGCATGCCGATTAGACTGTAAGCTCTTAGACGCAGAAACTTTCTCCTAATGTTACATTGATGTCTTGGTGCACTTATCCCATCTATATGATATTCCCTGTAATGTTACAAACATTGTGCAGTGCCGAGAAACCTGGCTGGCGATATATAAATATACAGGCACTTAGAACCGTTTGGAACATCATTTTTTTTTTTTCATTTCTATCACAAAGTTATAACCACAGTGTATATCATTCATTACAGACTTACATTACAAGCGGCGAGATCCAGGATAAAGGCCTATAATATTCGCTCTTTAATTAAAGTGAATAGTTTTATTTTCAATCTATGAGCCACACTCCTGCTGAGGGACAGTTCAGTTTGTACATTACGGGAGATATTCCTGCATCACAAGTGGGTCTAAACAGATCTCATTAGAGCTGCAAAGTAAACCGAGCCGTATTCTGGAGAAGGTCATTATTAGGAGAGTTATATTGATGACATTAACCTGTGAAGTATTTTTTTAAAACGTTTTAATTAAAAATAAAATTAGCACTGTGTTATACAAGTCTGATAAACATTAAGTGGGACTGCAGCCTTAACCAGTTTGTTTGCCAGAAGGAACACAACATATTTCAGTTATGCAAAGGAATGTAACCCCTCCCCACAAAAACAGCACTTTTTTTCTAGCAAAGAAGGGTGGGTCCTGTCTTCCATGTAGTAACAAAGGAGGAGGGGATAGGTGGTATGATGCCTTTTATTGGACCAACAAGTAGTTGAAATGTTACAAGCTTTTTGACCTCAGGGACCTTCACCGGGTAACCCCTGAGGAGAGGTTGGAAAGCTTGTAATATATCAAACACAATAAAAAGGTATCATACCCCCTACTCCCTCTCCCTACTTTGTTACAACCTTTCATATCCATCGACCTTGTGCCGGAACACAGAGGCACTAAGTGGACCATTAGTGGAATGCTTTCGACTCGCTGTACATATATAAATAAAATTCACAAGTTCCCATCTGCCAGGCACATTCTCCATCTTGTATAACCTTTGCCGTTTTAGTCTCCACTCTCACATCACCGGGATGTATTTATTCTTTTGCCATCTTTCATTAAATTACTCCAAAGCTTATATTAAAAAACTGATAACCACTATAACATTTAAAAAAAAAACTACAAGCACTTCGCACTTCGTCCAAGATCTGTCTCAACTGCGTTACATCTCGGCAGTGCTAGCAAGTATTTAATCCACATGGGCTTCATTCCTAATGCAGGAAACTTTAGGCACTTATTTAAACATTGTTAAAGACAAAAGCAAAGTGAAGTGCCCTGAATGAAATTTGCAAGGCAACAAAATGCGTTGGTTATTCCCGTCGATGCGTCTTTGTGAGACATTCGATTGCGAGAGGGTGGAGTCTTACCATAGAAGCTGGGAACGTACCGATTGAGGACCCTCTGAGTAGAGAATAATGCTTTAAAAGCACTTTTCTATTTAGAGCATGTATGTATCTATTTATATAACGTCGGTGTACTCAGCACTTTACAAAAGAGACAATACAGAACAGGAAATTATAATAGGTGCAACAAAGTAAGACAATAGGAAAGGAAATTCCTGCCCCGGAGAGCTTACAATCCAAGTGGTGTGCTGGGAGACTTACAGAAGCGGACAGTGCCTGGCCTTGATGGTGGGGAATTGCAGTAGATGGCAGTGCTTGGTCACAATTATTGGTGAGGGACAGTAGCCATGAGTCTGGGCTATTGGGATGCTTACTTTAAGCAATAAGTTTTAAGGTTTGACTTAAAGGTGGGGAGAGAAGGTGCTTGGTGTATACCGAGTATGAGGGAGTTCCACAGGTAAGGGGCATCGAGTTGGGAAAAGGGTTTAAGGCGACAGAGAGCGGTAGCGGTGAAAGAGGAGGCAGTTCTGTATCCTGCATCGCCTTTGTTTTTAGCATTAAAATAAATTATTGGGGGCACGCGCATGACATCACGGATGCACGTCTGCTAATGTAGCTCTGTGCACTCCGCCACTATATTTTAAAATTACCCCCGATCGGTACCTTCTCCTGAGCCACAGACCGCAGCGGCAGGCGGGGGAACCAGAGGAAATGTCCCACAGGAAGGACGGGAAACCGGAGACCCCGGATCTCTCCCGTTTTGGCCGGGTTCAGTCGGCGACTACTGAGAAGGAAAAAAAAACAAAAAACAAAGATGGCGCCGATCTGAGCGCACGGGAGTGCTCAGCACCAGCCCCAGAGAAGCAGGCTGCTGGATCAGAAGGAGAAGCCATGGAGAGGCGAGCAACGCTGAGAAACTCAGCAAACAGGGATACTGCAGGGAAAGAATCAGAGGTGAGAGCTGCTGCTGCTGAGAGAGAGAGAGAGAGAGAGAGAGAGAGAGAGAGAGAGAGAGAGAGTCACTGCAGAGGAAGACACAGTGATCACAAAGCAGTGTATGCTTAGAGAAATGCAAGTGTATTTCCAGTCAGCTCAGGACAGAGCTGTAAAGAATTTAAGGCAGAGATTTCTTCACTGGCTGAGGCTGGGGCCATGGTACTACAGACCATGTGGAGGCGCCCGCACGCTGAGCGAACAGACTGCCTTAAGGCAGTGTTGCGCCCATGTGGCGTGCGTCCGCGCGGAAGCAGGAAGGGGCGCGCATTGCGTGAGGAATCAGTTACTCAGCGCGACAGACAGGTCACATGAGCGGTTCGCCCAATGAGGCCGAACCAGCTCCGTGACGCCCCTAGGAATGCCGTCCACCATGGCCAGGGAAAGCACCCGCTTTCCCCCAGCCTCTGCCCACCTCAGCGCAGGCACCATGGCCCCAGCCCAAGAGAACCACAGAGCTGGAAAATAAAATGGATGCCGCCTTACAGAACCAGGTAAATACGGATGATGAGGTCCTGTGTCTCAGCGAAGAGATGAGAGCTATGCGAGACGGTACGGATGATCTTGAGAATAGGGAACGAAGGCAGAACCTGCAAATCCGCCATATCCTTGAGTCAGCCAGATCTCAAAAGGCTCTTCCTGTCAATAGAGCCCCAACTACAAGACCATGAACTTATGATGGACAGAGCTCACAGAGCGTTGGGACCGAGATTTGACGATCCTAAAAGAAGCAGAGATGTGGAGAAGTCCGCATATCCAGAACATTCACACTCTGCAATGACGTACAGTGTAGCAAAGACATTTAGATTGCTAATCAAAGAATTTGGACTGTTGGATGCCTGGCGCTGCTCATATAAAAGGGCAGAGAGATCATTATTTTTATTCGCCTCCACACTTTTCGTATTCTAGAAATCGATAATATTTTGTATCTCCAAAATATCCTGGAAGTATTGGTCCACTCAGATATAGGGCCTATCACGTGGTCGGACCACAGCCCGGTGGCAATCCTGATTGACCCACCATTCGCTAAGATTCAGTCATTTCATCGGAGGATGAATGATTCTTTACTAAATTATCCGGAGATTAGCGCAGAAATTGGAGACTCACTCAAAAACTATTTTTCGGCCTAACAATGGTTCTGTAGAATCAACAGCGATTCTATGGGAGGCACATAAAGCAACAGAGGACATTTTATTTCAATAGCATCATACAAAAGGAGAATAAAAATGGAAAAACAAAAATGTTTAATGGAAAAAATTATAAAGTTTGAAAGCTCAATTAAAAAAAAAAAAATCCATTGAAGAAAGTGTATCAAATTTTGAACCAGGCAAGGGAGGAACTTAAGAGGTTACAACTGGAGGATGTTGAGAAGGCCCTTACTTGGACCAAGCAGACGTATTATGACAAGGGAGATAAGGCAGATTGTCTATTAGCAAACAAACTTAGAGGGATCAGGGCGAGCGCCTCGGTTCCCACTATTAGGATAAAAAGTGGAGGAGTGACCTAAAACCCCTCAAAGATCGCAGAAGAATTCGCTAAATTCTATACGGAACTTTACGATCTAGATAATTCAACCCCGAATGCTAAAGTTCCGGGCTTGACCCAGATTGAAGACTGAGAGACTGTGCCCTCCCAAAATTGACAGAGGAAGATCATAATAATGCAAAAATAAGTCGGGCGGTCAGCTCTTTGAAACCATCGAAGGCACCGGGCCCAGGTGGTTTTTCACATTTGTACTATAAAAAATTTATAGGAATTTTAGGGCCTTGGCTGTTGGATCTATTTAATGATTTTCTCAGCGGAAAACAAATTCCCCCACAGATGACAAAGGCCAATATAGTGGTGACCGCTAAAGAGGGAAAGGACCCTTTATGTTGTGGTGGCTACAGGGCAATCTCCCTGCTTAACACGATCTGAAAATCTATAGCAACATTTTAGCCAACAGGTTGAACCCAATACACCCACGACTAATTCACCATGATCAGGTGGGATGTGCGAGCGAGCGCCAGGCGTCAGAAAACACGAGAAAAATTATTAATGGTTATTGACCAGACATGCAAGTCTAAATTGAAAGCTATGCTGCGGAGCCTACAAGCAGAGAAAGCGTTTGATAGGATAAAGGTGGGACTTCCTAGATAAAACATTAGAGGCATTTGTTTTTTCCGGATTTTCTCCACAGGGAAGTAGATTAAAAAAAAAAAGTAATAATTTTTATTTGTTTACATACAGTGTAAAAACTTTAATTGAAAATCTACCACGAAATGTAGGGAGATCCTAAAAGTAAGTTATTTTTAATAGGATCACTTTGATATATTTTGCATGCCCTACATTTCAGCACAACAGCTTGCAAATCATCATCATGTGAGTCCGTGGTCTAGAAATGGTTAAAAAACAAAAACACGCAAGCAGAAGACGGAGGGTCCAGTCACCAAAACAGGAAGAGCAAAAAGAAACCGGAATCGGCGTCACAAGAGGGGCATGTGACCACGCCAGGGACGTCAGCCAGTGTGTCACCGTGCTGGGTGGTTGTCGTGGTAACCAAACAAGGCCTGCCTGTGCAATCCCTAGTAATGGCAGCAGAGTCTCACGGGGTAAAGTCTGTGTGAGGGCGTCAGAGGAAAAGGGAAACAACACGAACAAAGGGAAAGTGATCCTCTGACCCGTAGCTTGTGTGTGGGGGAAGAATAAATAATGAGTGAGCAATAAGCAGGTCATTAAGATCCTAAAGTGGCATCGGCCCCCTGGTAACGAGCTATCCTATAACCAGGAAAGCGCTGCGCAAGGGGGAAAGGGAAGAAATATTTAATTGGCTCGTTAATGGTGATAAATGGCTCAAATTATCTGCAGCTGGGACGGTTTGTGGGGCGATTAAACCCTTAACCCTTTAGTTGCAAAATGGGCCCATAAAGTATCGCAGCAATGTGTTTCTAAAGCAGAATATTAGCACTTCTTTGTGAAAACAAACATGTTGCACAGTACAGGAATACTTCCAATGATGTTAAACGGAGGGTTTAACATCTGCATTCCAAAGGGTACAGAACAATTCCTGGGAGTTCCCTAATAATTACACAGGCCGAACGCCACTGCCCGGCACCAGCACCAGCACCAGCACCCTACAACCTCGAAACCTAACCCTACAGGAGGGAGGTGTCCAGAACATGCAGAACATGGGCCAAGCTGGACACAAAACCAGTACGGTAATGTGTAGAGCAGGGTGCTCAACTCCAGTCCTCAAGACCCCCCCCCCCCCCCCCAAACAGCTTCAGCACAGGTAATGCAGTCTTCGACTGAGCCCCTGATTGAGCCACCATGATATCCCTGCTCCAGCCCGGGTGGCTCAGTCGAAGACTGCCTCACCTGTGCTGAAGCAGGGGTATCCTGGAAACCTGACCTGTTGGGGGTCTTGAGGATTGGAGTTGGAGCACCACTGGTGTAAGATACTCGGTGACATACAGTGCCGCCTTGTGACGATGAGAATATTTCAGTAAGAAAGAACGAACGGATACTTCTGGCAACAAAGAGGTTAAACATACAGGGAAAGCACGTTCTCATCTGGAAGATTTAAACATTTATACAATATTTTACCAAGCGTGATACTTGAAAGTGCGCTTTATATCTGTATGTATCTCTTGCGGTATAGAATGATGTATGGAAGGCAGCGGGGTGCTCTCTGCTGTGCATGGGGAGCGGTTGTCACATTTTACTCAAATTAATGGAGTCTGATTTGCAACCTCAACCAACATCACAATTCAGAGCCAGTGACCGAGATCAAAGTGATGAGTTTAACTAGGACACAAACAGCCAAGAGGGTGCGCGGATTCTGCAGCCAAGTACAAGCCATGTACAAAAAATGCATAGGAAGCTAAAAGGAACACACGTATTGGGTGCTTATTTGCATATTACTACCCAGAATCCTTGCCTGCAGTCCCAATATTCCAATAAAATCAATATTTACTCAACAACACAAGAATAAAGCAATGTTCCCGGCCTCCTACACCAGCCACTATTGTGACTAGTATTTTTAGTGAGATTGGGGCTTAAATCACAACCACTAGAAATACCAGCTGTGATAACGACTGGCGTAGGCGCTTGAAAAAGGGTCCGATAGGCCCAAAACGTCACCCGTTATATTTGTTTTTCTGAACCGACTAAAAATCTGGACATGTCTGTAATGTCATCTCTACTTTGCTGTACCTCAGGTTTCTCCGAGTGCTTTCCACAACCAGACTATTTTATGGTTTATTCGCCGAGATACAAAGAAAGGAGAGAGTGCCACGTTCAAGTCTGAACCTCACAAATATTCGCCCGGAGTGGCAGAAGGTGGACAAAATACCTGTGTTTGACTGAACGTGGACGCCCTAACGTGGCTTTGGCAAAACCTTTCAGAATTCCTCTGTGCCTGGCGGGGCCTCGGTCAGTTCCACTGGTTTTTAACTGGGTCCCTTTCCAAAAACGAATAACGTCAACACCTGGAACCAGTAGGTGCCATTTTGAAGTAATAAGCAGCGCATGATCAGCAGCGCTCAAATAAAAAGCACGGTGGTTTTTCATGAAGCTAGAACACCTACAAGGAGATATCTGTAAGTTCGCCCGAGTCCACTGTAAAGTTATTGGCATCATAAAACCAGCTAGAAGAATGACCAAAGTTCAAGTAATTAAAAAAAATTAAAGTGCAGTTACTAAAATGAAACGAAAACACAGGCTTCTAGCAATCCCCCTAACCTCACCCACACAGCAGGTTATCGTGAACAGGGGGTCCGATTAACCTCGCTATTCATAGCCCAGGGGACCCCATCAGTTCACAAGATACTTATTGGTAAAAGCACCGGTATTACTTTGTGGTTTTTAAACCTTCCGTGTCATGCTGGGGAATAGAAAGCCGGAACTATAATGCATTTCC